>JAADXH010000475.1:0-22319 GCA_023337595.1 Globisporangium camurandrum
CCTCGGGCAACGATTCGATTGCGTTGAGCAGCCGTGTGTTGTGAGGATCACGTCGCGTTTTTTGTTCGACGCGTGCTTGCTTTTCATTCCAGCACTGCATGACCGTCGAATGCGCAGCAACCTGGCGTCGGTCTTTTGATCCAATGGCGTTTGCGACGCCAACCCAATTCGGTCGGATTCCGCCGTGGAGGAGCTCGACGTACCATATCTCGTGTTCTGCTGGCGTCCATTTGTCGGCGTCGTTCCTGCTGATGACGTTCGGCATTGTGCCGTTCGCGATCGACGCTTTCGCGACTGCCCAGCTCATGACGCCGTTGTTGTACTGTGTGCAAATTGGGGAATAAAGAGATCTCTGTTGTTGTTCGCTGTGTCAACTGTCGTATCGATGTGGGAACACGCACATATGCCTTGACCTTCTGCTATTGTGCGAGCCTTTTGTGTCAATTGTCGTACCGTGTTTTAGTCAATTGTCGTATGCAATGCGATATTGTTGCAAGTATTGTGTGTCTTCCTGGATGTCTTCTACCTGAAAGACGTCAGGAAGACGGACAATATGAATAAATGGTGTCAATAGTCCAACAATATGCTGTATTGCGCATCACATTGTGTAGTTATTGGTACATTATGGCGACTGGAAGACAATTGTCTTCCTCAAGTTTGCTAGTGTCTTCCAGGCGATACATTTGCTAATTCCAAAATATGGAAAATGGAATTGTGCGGGAAGACGTATTGATACAATTATGATCTATATTGTGCAACAATAATCTTATATACAATAATTGGATCGTTTCAAATTATTGTGATGTTGTACCGGTATTGCACATCCATGCTTCAACGTTACCGTAGCCCAAATGGATCGACGCAAGTCATTGCACACCCGCGATACACGTGATGACGACATTGCTCCATCACGCGTAGCAACAACAGCGCCATCGAGTGGTGTCGCTGCTCGCCGAATTACTGCTACAGCCCGCAATGCTGACAAAGCGAGACAGCCGAGCTGCGTCGAGCGGCTACAAGCTGTCAGCAGCAATGGGGCTGCTGCAAGCGTCGACGACATCCTCGACGAGCTGATCCCGTTGCACAACAACTACCGCCGAGCTGCACCGCTTGTAATTGCGCCAACCTTGCGAATCAGCTCGTATGACCCACAATCTGCGCCACCTGGAGCTTACGGGACGAACACAGCAGCAAAAACAACTGCCTCCCTGGGCTCTCGTCCACGTAGCAAAGTCAATCCACAGCGTCGAGCGCTCGGCGCACCGTTGCCACTACAGCGAATAGAGCGAGCACTCTTGCCAGTGCATACTTTTGTGCCACCGTTAGCAGCAGCGACAACGACTCGATGCGCACGTTCGCGCGTTAGGATCAGCGATACGGTAGCAGTAGCGGAAGCTGCAGCGCACAGCGACGACGAGCGCCATACGCTTGCGCTATGGGACAACAAGTTTCGGCAGCGCACACTGTCGTCACAGGATGCACTGTTCCTCGTGATGCATGGTGATGTCGCGCACGTGCTGGAAAGTGTGAGCTTGATGCGGGCTGTCGACGTCACGTACGAGCAGCTGCTCGACCTTGAGTTGGCGCTCGAGGCGTGTCGCGCCGTACATAAATCATTGCCTATAGCGAGCTACACGATCAGTGCAATCAATAATTCGAGCCTGTGCGCTCAACTATGCGGTCACGTGTGGCGCTACAGCCAGAGCTTCCGAACGCCTCGCACTTTGCGGATTCACGCACTGGAGCTTGGCTCGAGCCCACGCAGACTACAGCTGTCACCACTGGCGGTAGCGTCGCCGGGTACGCGGGCCGCGACGTCGCCTGCACGTGGGTCAATCGTCTGCTCGTCACTTGCAATGTCACCATCCAAGTTGCAGGTACAACAGCAGCAGCAACGAAGTCAGACAGCGCTGCCGTACGATCCAAACTTTGTGTGGCATCATGCGCCGCCAAGCACAGCGGATGTCCAGAGTCTAGACGATGTCGACGCGATGCGACGGATGCTGCAGATTGAGTTTGATACACGTCGACATAGCCAAGCGACGCAGCATCGACGCATGGGTGCGCTGCATTCTCTTAAGCCTGAACAGAGGAAGATTGCGGATGCTGCGATGAATCGCTCAGGCACACCGCTAACGCTATCGTCTGTTCTTATGGTTGCTCACTCTCCCATACAGTGCAACGCTCAGGCGACTGGGTGCTCGATCACTGCGGCGACGAACTTGTGGACGCACGTGCGTCTGCACGAACGCGCAAGCGCTTTGCAGCACTGAAGCTGTCGGTGCGTCGTTGTGCTATAGTTTCATTACGAACGAATCAACCGGCAGTGGTTCACGCTGCTGTATATACGGGATAGGATATCTTGATGCGAGCAAGTCGCTGTATGCAGCAGCGCCGACTTGCGCAGTGGCGCCTGCACACGCAGTGGCTCCACTGCTGTGACCGTGTCCATCGGTTCTGTCACTTGTGCGTCTTCCCGTGCTGGCTCGACCACTCACGCATTCGCTCACGTACTGGCACCAACAACGACACTATGATACATCACTAGCAAGTGCGCTCTGTCGCTGCTTGTACGTGCGCGCGGCATCCTCCAGCGCATGGTGACGCGTCGGTGGCAGCACTGGCGCACGCTTGTCGCGCACGAGCAGCGTGTCGAGCAGCTCGCAGCACTCGTGACGATCCAGACGCTCGTGCGTGTCCGTATCGCTGTCCGCATACGAGCGACGTTTCGCGTCCACCTTGCAGCAACGACGCTCCAGGCGACGTGGCGCGGCTTCCAGTGCCGCCGGATGCTGCGGCGCCGCGCGCGGTTTGTCGTCTACAGCGCAGCTGCGTGCCTCGTGCAGCGCTGCTATCGCGCGTACGTAGCGCGCTGTTTGTTTTATACGCTGCTGCGGCGACACCGCGCAGCGCTCGTCGTCACGCGGACAATGCGGCAGTACAGCGTCAGTCGATGCAGCGAACGCGCGTGGCTCGAGCGGCTTGCGCGCTTCCACGCTGCGATTGCGATTCAGCTCTGGCGGCGCTACCATAGCCGACGCATCCAGCGCGCGCGCATGCGCACGTACAAAGCTGACGCAGCTGCCAGTGTGATCCAGCGCTTTGCGAGACGCACGCGGTTCGTGGTGCGCTTTAATTGGCGTGTCCACGTGCAGCTCGTGTGCAAAACCCGCGCTGCGCAGACGCTCCAGAGTGCGTTTCGCGCCAAGCTCGCGCGCAATCGGTTCCACGCACTCAAGGACGCACTGGAGGCACAGCGACGGGACGATGTGTTGCGTGCAATGTGGGCGAACGCGTATGCGACGACGCTCCAGATGTGGTGGCGCAAAGTGAGGCGTCGCTGTCGTCCTGTTGCAGTCGTCGTCGCAGTTGAGACTGTAAAGGACGCGATTGTGGTAGGCAAGGAAGTAAAGGTGGAGGAAATTGCGATGGAAATGCACGTAGAGAATGAGGAGGTCTCTTGTGACGACGACAGTGGAGCGTATTCGATTGACATCACGGTCGAATGAACAACAAGACGTACGCTCGAACAATGTCAACTGTCTCGTAATACACACACTGATAGCAAACTCTTCTAGACACGCCGGAGCCCGGCTTCACGTGCAGACAGGATTCACGTGCGTGTCGGAGCGCTTGTTTTCGTACAAATGTCAGTTGCTGACAGCGACAATGTAGGTAGAGTGTGCTCGTTCCAACGCACAATATACTTAGATGGATACGCCGTTTACCATTGTCTCAAGTGTTATGCTATCATGTTCAGCATGGCGTCAAACTGGGGAAAAGTGCACAAGCAGCACCTGCGCGTGGTCGTTTGTGCAGCTCGATCCAGAGCAAAGTCGTACGTGTGATCGCTACAATTGTCGATCCACACGACAGCATGGACGTCGTGGAGGAAATAAAGTGTAAGGCGTTAGCCAGCCTGTTAGACAGCGCTTATATGCGCACGTACAACGAGATTGTCACAGTCGCAGTTATATGGTGTGTTTATCGTCGATAGACTTTGAACATTTTGAAGTTTTCCCTAGAATCCATGGATTAATAAAGTATACTATTGTAGACAAAGTTATATATTTTGATGACCTGCAGTACTTTACGACTTCATCTCGTCGAGAAGAGCAGCACGCCGATCGATGGCGCCTGCTGCCGCTATAGAGCCTCGTGCAGCTACTGCTGCTGGCATCCGCGTGTGTGCGCGCTTCCGTCCACAGAACAAGCTCGAGCTCAAGCAGCAAGCAGTCGAGTGCGTGTTCATCGACGACACTAGCGGTGATAGCGACGATGCCAGCGGTCGCGTACAGGTCCAGAGCGCTAACAAGAGCGAGAAGCTCACGTTCACGTTCGACCAGGTGTTTGGCACCGCGTCGACGCAGCGCGAAGTGTACGATGCGACTGCAAAGCCACTCGTCGAGTCGGCGCTGCGTGGGTACAACTGTACGTGCTTTGTCTATGGCCAGACTGGGACGGGCAAGACGTTCTCGATGGAAGGTGTGCCGGGCGACACGGAGTTTGCTGGCATCATCCCGCGCGTCATGGCCGATGTGTTTGACGGCATCGACAACATGCAAACCGAACTGGAGTTCCTCGTACGCGTATCGTACATCGAAATCTATTTAGAGAAGATCCGGGACTTGCTCCAGCCAGCGTCGAACAACTTGAGCGTCCGCGAGAGCCGCGAGCGCGGTGTCTGGGTCGCTGGTGCGACCGAAGTCTGCTGCGCCTCGGCGGACGAGATGCTGCGTGTCATGCGCCTCGGCGGCACGAATCGCGTCATTGCGTCCACGCGCATGAACAACGATTCGAGTCGGAGCCACTCGGTGTTTATCATCACGATCGAGCAGCGCAATAGTACGACCGGATCGACACGGAGTGGGAAGTTGTTCCTCGTCGACCTCGCTGGTTCGGAGAAGATCGGCAAGACGCTTGCAAAAGGCCAGACGCTCAAAGAAGCGCAGCACATCAACAAGTCGCTGAGTGCACTCGGGAGCGTCATGAATGCACTCACGAGCGGCGCCGCGAACGCACACGTGCCGTATCGAGACTCGAAATTGACCCGACTGCTTCAAGATTCGCTCGGTGGCAACAGCCAGACGACGTTGCTCGTATGTGGCAGTTGCAGTAGCTACAACAGCGACGAGACGATCACGACGCTCCGGTTTGGGACGCGCGCGAAGAGCATCAAGAACAAACCCAAGGTGAACGAAGAGAAGACCGTCGCGGAGTTTAAAGTCCTGCTTGCCGACCGCGACCGACAGATCGCTGCGCTCACGAAGACGCTGCAGCAGCACCAAGCGACACCAGCTGCTGACAGTGCTGACAATGGCGATAGCGACGCCCAAGCGCCAGCGACTGTTGAGACGGAAGCGCAGCGCGAACGTCTGGCTGCGTTGCTGTTGAAGATCGAGCAGCTGGAAGACGAACAAGCGACGCGCGCGGTCGAAGTCACGAGTTTGGAGGAGCGCTGTGCCGAGCTCGAGCTCCAGACGACTGCGCTCGCACAGCGCGAGCTCCAAGCAGCAGACGCAGCGACGCAGCGCGACGAATTGATACACAGCGTTGCGTTCCTCGAGCGCGAGCTCGCAGCAAAGGCAGACGAGTGTACAGCGCTGAGCGCGCTGCTCGCCATGCGGAAAGCAAAGGACACGAGTCGCTGTGTGACGCTACCACCTGCTGCGATCGCAGAGAACGACGCGCTGGTGGTGGCGGAAGACGAAGGCGCGACTGCAGCTATAGCAGACAGCGACACCGCAACGCGTTCAAGCGATGCGACAGAAGCAAAGCGCACGCGCGTCGATAGCACTGCGTTGTTGGACAACGAGCTGCTGCAGCAACAGCTGAGCGCACGTGCGACGGAATTGTCGATCAGCACCCAGCGCATTGCGCAATTGACGACAGAACTTGCGAACTGTCGGTTGTTTTACGAACAGCAGGTCGATGCACTCGAGCAGCGCTTGCGGGACTACGACGCCCACATTCGCGGCCTCGAGGACGTCGCTGTCCACGGCGACAAAGCGACCAAGACACTGCGGTCCGTTCGCGGTGGCGGTGGTGGTACTGCGCCGACCACAGCGCCTACAACACCGCTACCAACTGATGTCGCAGCGCTGGCGACGCCGCTGCAGCGTGCGCGGATCGTCAGTTCCGTTGCGACACTGTCGCCCGACGGGTGGCAGCCGGACGACGAAGTGTTTCCAATTGCACCGATCGACATGGAATCGCCGGTCGTCCAGCGATTGATTGCAAACATGCCCGAACGCGGCCGTGCAAAGATGGCCAAGTGGCTCGGGTTTGTCTTGGAAGGCCGGGACATTCGCTCGCGTGCGTTCCACCCAGAGCTTGCGATCGAAGGCATCAATGAGACGCTGAATCGCGACATGCGAGCGTTGATCGTGCCGCTACTCAAGAACCGACGGGACTTGGACGTCCAGTCGTTTATCCGGACGCGCTTCGTCCGCGTGACCGACTTGAAGATCACGCTCGCACACCGCAACAACAATAACTACAATCAGGAAGAGACCGTTGACGTCGGTGCGACGAGCGACGACGACGTTAGCAGCATGAGTCGTGTGGAAGCGACCGCAGCGACTGGAGCGACAACAGTCGATCGAGAGGCGCGGCAGTTTGCACACGACCACGTGTTCTACGGCCCCAAGACCGACGCCGCGAGTGCGTCCGTGCTCCATACGATGCGCACGTTGTCGCCTACGAAAGACAAATTTACATCTGATCCAGTCGATCTGAGTGCAAGCGTCCAGGAATCCAAGAGCATCCTCGACATGCATGCACCGCCAACTAGCCGCACGAACAGCACTAGCAGCAGCAGTAGCAACGTGACAGCAGCAGCAGCGTCGTCAACACCGTCGTCGTCGTCCTCGTCCAGTAGCAGCAGCGGTGGTGGGATGTTTGGGTTTGGTCGCTTGCGGGCGAAAACAGGCGTGAGCCACATGCTCGGCGACGTCAAGAGCTTGTGGACTGCGCGGTATCACAAGCGATTTGTGCACGACGATACGCTCTGCGACAGTTGCGGCGCAAGTCCGATCGTCGGTCGGCGCTGGCAATGCAGTCGATGTGCGACGTTCGATCTCTGTGACGCGTGCTATGGCGCTGGCGTCCATGGGTTTGAAGTCAGCAATGCAATGTGTCGTCGGATCGAAGCAGCTGCTGTCGCCAAGCACCGCGTCCTGGGCGACAGCCCCGAGTTGTTTGAACTCGTGCGGCGCCACATCTGTAACGACGACACGCTACAGTTCCGCCGTGTCGTCGAGTGGCTTGTCGATGTCGTTGCAGGCGCAGACGTCGCAACGATCCATCGCCGCGTGATCGTCAAGCGCGGGTTGCACCCGGAGATCCGCGCACGGCTCGTCGCACAGCTCGGGTCATTAGTGAGCGAGCGGCAGGACATTGTGCTCAAGACCGAGTGGATCGCAGAGGTGCAGACAGAAGAGGAGGAAGACGAGGAGGAAGACGAGGTTGAGACTGAAGATAGTGAGGACAGTGCGCGGCCAGTAGAGCAACGGAGTGTATCGACCGACTCGAATCATAGCAGTCAGTCGGTAGCGCCAGCGTCGTCGTCGTCGTCGCCGCCACGCGTGCAGCTCGAGACATTGCGACTGTTTGTGATCGACGCGACGATCGAAGAGACGGTCGAGAGCGTCCGGAAACATTCGTACGCGGACTTGTTGTTGCTCGACCCAGCGCCTGCAACAGCAACAGCGTCAGCGTCAGGTGCGATGCATCGCAGTGCTTCAACAGCGTCGTCGACGTCAACAACAACGGCCTCGGACCATGCGACTGCAGTGCTGGTCGATGCGAATGTCTAGGTTGTCGGTGTAGTGACTTGCGAGAGAGCCAGTGTGTGTGTGTGTGTGAATATGTGTGTCTATGAGTCAACAACAGTAAAACGCAGCTATCAACAGACAATTGTGCTGGTAATTCTTTTGGTAAAACCAAGTATGTAAAGTATGGACGAGCGCACAGACGCAAGTGGCTCCTAACATGTGATTGACGCTCCATCGCACGCATTGCTGCTGCGAACGACGCCTTATTGTGCACTAGCACTGACGACACGGTGGAAGCGTGAGACGAACTCGCGCTGCTTGACCGAGAGGCCCCACGCTGGCCCGCCCTTGACGATCAAGCGCTTGACGAGCTCGTTGTTTGTCGGTACGCGTGCAAGTGCTTCCAACGCGCTTAGCTGCTCGTCCGTCGTCGTGAGCGACTCAGACTGCGTCGTCCAGGCTGCAATGAGCTCATCGAGCAGCTTGACGTCAGTCGGTTCGGCGCGCGAGCCTGGGATAAACTCCGCTGCGAGATCCGAGCGCGACTTGATCGAGCCGTAGAAGCCACCTTGCCCTTCGTACGCGTGGCCGCCCGAGTATGTCGTCGACGACGCGAAGCGCACTGCTGTGAGTGTGCATGCGGAGGTAGAAGGTGTGCGCACCAGCTGACGCGTGAACGTGCGTGTGATGCTCGCAACGGCGCTCTTCATGACTGCTTGCTTGCGGCGGTCGTGGAGGGTGTAGGTTGAGATGGCGGTGCTTGGTATTTTGCTTCAGGAATGCAAGATGCTGATGTTCTCGTTTGCGCACTTCGAGGTGGTGTGGTGGACACCACATGCGTTGCTCGATACCGAATTACAAGAGCCTACTACCGTATAAAAAATCTGTTCTATAGAAACACGAAACTAATAAAAAGCCGGAAAAATGCCAATTGCATCCTTCCGCAAAAACAATTGCGCACAAGTTCGACCTCGAAAGACACGCACGCATTTCACGCCTCACTTTGCGATCCGTCCTCCATCTCACAACTCGAGCAGTGCGACGTGGGTAGACCTTTACGCACACAACTATGGCGAAGAGTGCAGCGACGACTGCGACGTTCAAGCCGCCTGTATCGGCAGGTGCTGCAGCAAAAGCTGGCGAAGCGACTTTGAAACCGCTTGCACCAAAGAAGCACGATGCAACATCCGCATCCAAAACCTCGTCGTCGTCGTCACTGCTGTTCATCGTCGTGCCACTGCTCGTTGCTCTCGTCGGTGGCGCATGGACGCTCCTCGGTCCACAGCTCGCACTGCCGTCCACCACCACGCTCACGCGCAAACTGACCAACAACACCAACAGCGTCGCAACGACAAACGCAACGCTCGATGCACTGAACGCAGCAGCGAATGCACCGGTCGTCGACAAGTACGCAAGTGAGCTCGTGCACATCACGACCCAGAAACTTTTGACGCCAACAGCCAGCAGCAACTGCCCGTTGTTCACCGTCGCGCAGGACCTCGCACACGTCGAGACCGTGCTTGGCCGCGCGGCAGACCTCCAGCAGCAGAATCGCGTGTTTGTCATGCTCAATGGCGAGAACGACGGCATCTCGATCGCGTGGCAACCGTCGGACGGCTGTCTGTTTGAACTCGCAACGTTTGCAGCTCAGACACTCGGTGCGGACGTCGACATCCTCGCAAATGGCGTCAAGTTCATGTCACAGGACGGCATGGCAGTCACTTCGATAGAGGACCTAGACACTTTGCGGATCGTCCACGTCCTCTTGGACTTCCAGATCTGGGTCTGGCCCGGTATTCGCGTCGGCCATACGTTTACGGTCGACGGCTGTTTGCTCAAGACCGCGTCATTGCGTCCGAAGGTCTTCACGGTCGACGGCTTCTTCAACGAATCCGAGGCCGACGAAGTCATGCGCCAAGGTATCGACCGCTTGACGCGCTCGCCGGTCGATTCGCCCGATGCAGTCGACGGCTACCACGCGGATCGGACGAGCTACACTGCGTTTTTGAACGACAATGCGTTCACGCGCGCGTTTCGCGGTCGCACGGCGTCACTTGCGCGGTTGCCGTCGCCGAGTTTTACGGAGAGGCTACAGCTTGTGCGGTACGAGACTGGGCAGTTCTTCCGCAAGCACGAGGACTATTTTGATTCGAAGCAGTTTGTGCCGCGCAAATCGATCGCCATGAAAGAATACGAGACGTGGACGCTTTGGGCAGCTGCAGCTATTACTGATTTGATCGCTACTGGACGCGAAACAGACGTCCCAGAAGCGTTCCGACCCGGCGGCGTCGCGTTCCCGGACTTTGCAAACAAAGACGCGTTCCAGCACTTTGTCTTGGAGGCGTTTTTGGAAGCTGCAGACACAACAGACTTCTTTACCGAACACGCAGACGTTGCGTGGGGTACGTGGATCCGTGAGAACGTTGGGAATCGTGCACACGACGTCGTTCAGCCGCTGTTGCAAGACCGTGGGTATATGCTTATCCATATGATCCGTGCGTGGGAAGCAAAAGCCGGCAGCTTGGCGGAATTGAAGTACAAAATGCCCAAACGGCCAGTGAGTGGCGTGTCGCACTACTTTCGATGGATCCGATGGACGAAAGAGCGGATTCAGGACATGTTGGATGCTGATCCAAGTCGCGTCCCTGCGTCCGTCCGGCCAGACGGACCCGATTATCCGACGTACAACATCCGGTTCCAAAACCGCTTGGTGGAGTTTGTACTGGAGGATCACAGCAAAGACGAATTGGTCGCACTGTTCAGTCTCGAGTGGTACGACTGGTTCGTCAAGCACGCGCGTGCGAAGGACGTGTTGTTGGAAGCATTGCGGTCGACGACAGCGATCTTTGAGCTCGCCATGCGCGCGTGGACGAAACGCGCTGGCGTTGATGCGTTTGCGTACACGTACGTTTTTTGTTTTGTCTGGAACTGGCTCGATTGCATTGTGGACTCCTCTCTCTCTAACTTGAGTATGGCCCCTACAATAGGATCCCGACGCACTTGCAGCACTTTGAACCGAATCGATTCGTGACTGTGTTTATGTACCTGAACGACTGTCCGGACGGCGGTGAGACGGTCTTTCCGTACTCGAAAGAGCGTTTGGTCACGGGCATCACGCGCGACGGCATGGACGAATGCTCGGAAGGCCTCGCAGTGCCACCGACCAAGTTGTTTGCATCGATGTTTTACTCCCAGACGCCACTGAACGAAGTCGACCCGTCGAGTCTCCATGGCGGTTGCCCACCACATGCGGGCGTCAAGTGTGCGTTTTTGTATAGTATATGGACTGGCTGATTGTATAGAGCGACGTGGACTAATGCGCTCGGCGCTGTTTGCTTTGACAATGCTTCCTATAGACGGCGCAAACTCGTTTGCGTGGAACGCCGATGCGGATGAAGGCGCAAACGCGTGGGACCTTGGTGAAGACATGAAGGTGGATCCAAATGCTGAATTTGACGACACGAGCGTCGAATCGCTTGCTAGCGTCATGGACAGCGCCAGTAATGTGGAGGAAGCTGCGATGGAGAATGAGGAGGAAGCGGTAGTTGCAATTGCGGCTGATGGCGACAACAATGGTGATGCTGTTGCACAGGAAGACTAAGCATACACAAGCAGTCATCAGTCAGCAATATGTAGCGAGGCGAGAGAGACACTCAGGGATGAAGCCGTCCAAGTGACGTAGTGTAAATGAGTGTGCATGATGTTTAACACCTCACATATCGCCATGTTGTATCGTTCAAACGTGTCTGTTTGTGCTGATATTGCACTTTTATAAACGGAGGATTACGGTACCACAACCAATGTGTCAGCTGAATTTAAGCGGTACAGTACCGTACCGGTATTCAACCGTGAAATACTGCACGAAAATTGCGGAATTGAACAATGTCAACAAAGTCATCAAAACAACCTCAACGACGATGTATGTTCATGCGCACGCGCTCGTGCTGCTCGTGCTCACGTTGGCGCTTTCAGCTGCTACAGTAAGCGCTATCTATGAGCTTCCACAGAAGAACGACGTCGATGCAACGGACGAGAGTAACCGCACAAGCACTGCAGCAGCAGCGACTGGTTCGTCCAGCAACGACCAATGGCGTGTGTTCCTCGGACTCGCGCTCCTCGTCGTGTCGTACGTGCTCCGCGTCGAGCTCGTACGGTTCACGCTACGACTTGCGCGGCGTGCTGCACCTGGTGCATTCGTCTGGATCAAGCAGTTTGAGAAGCATCTTTTACAACCGCTGTCGTGGGTCGTGTTCTTGCTGCTGATCTGGCTATCGATCTACGTCATGGACGTCGCGCGGTTGCTCCACATCGACAGCGATACGATCACGAGCCTCATTACGCTCGTTTTGGGATTTCCACTCATCTGGGTCGTCATCGCATTCTGCAACTACATCACATGGGTACGTCCTGTCTCGAATAGTAGCCCCCTGCTGTATCATCGTCTCATAGTATGTCCGTATATTCGTACTATAGGGCATCATCCGCGTCAAAGGCTGGAACCGCGCAGCGTCGAAAGACGACGACGATTATAGCAGAGTGATGATCATCACCGAGGGCATCGGCGTGATCAAGATTCTACTCGTTGCGACTGTCGTGTCGTCGTTCATGATCGACGAGATCGGGACGATCACGGCCTTTGACTCGACGCTCATTTCGACGGTCGCAGTCTTGATGATCGAAGTCGTGTTTGTGTTTGGCGCACACTCGTGGGTACGTTTGTATCCGTAACTGGCTCTCTCTATGTATAAGACTGCTACTGTCCTAATTGTACCCCCCAACCTACCTCTCCCAAATTTAAATAGCTCAAGAACGCCATGGGTGGCCTCATGGCGCTGCTCGATGAACAGATCAAATCCGGCTCCCACATTCGATTCCAGGGCCACGACGGTGTCGTCGAGCGGTTGTACCTCCAGTGTTTTGCATTGCGCCAGTACGACAAAGGCCTCGCGTACATCCCAAATGGGATCCTATTAGAAAACACGGTCGAGATCCAAACGAAGCGCCTCGATCGGCGTGTCGTCGTTGCAATTCATCTCAGTCATGCGACACGCGCGTCGACGATCCGGCTCTTTCTCCAAGAACTCGATAGTTACTTGGCGCACGCACATGCGGACAAACGCGCATTGCGCAAGACAAACGCCGTATTGGGCTTTGCAGGACCGCTGTCCGCTTCGTCGACAACCTCAAATGCAACGACGCGCAGTAGCGACTTTGAGGACCGTCGCCATAAATTGACGAAAGGATCAACCGACGACGCGACCGATCGGTTCGCTGGCCGGTTTTGGATCGTAGTAAACGATGCATTTGTCGTCCACGTCGTGTATTATACGCAGGAGCGCCGCATCCAGCCGATCATGGCCGAAAAGACCGACGTCGTGCTGCACATTACAGAATTGCTCACGAAGCTTGAGCTGACGTTATACGGCGATGAAAACGTGGCGCCACTGAAAGAAGCGCCGGCGCCAGCGCTGTCGCCACGCGACGCAGCGATTGCAGCACTGCAGCAGCCGCTGACGCGTCCGCATGGCCGCACTGTCGACTTTGCACTCACGCCGATCGCAACAACAACGACGCAAGCACCGACGAGTCTCCCACCGACGTTTGATCGGTTTCGGCGGTATCGGAGCGACGTCAGCAGCTTTGGCATGCGGCAGCGCCATTCGCTCCAACAGCACCACGAGACGGACGATTAGATGCAGGATGATGACGTCATCAGTATCGACGCACGATGCGCTGCTGCATTGCGCGCACGCCAATACGCTGGAGACTCTCGACGATCGCCAAATTGATCTAATGATTGCGTAATCAGTACGACGACAGAAGGAGAGCTAGTGCAAGAGAGCCACAAGAGCGAGTGGCGTCCATCGCACCTCGGTCTTGACGCGTTCGAACGTTGGAAATTGCACGCAGTCGACGACGATGCGAATTTTGATGCAAAACATCGCACTCAAGACGACGCGGACGCTTTTAGTTGTTGTTGTGGCGTTGCCATCGACGATCGTGCTCGCAAAGCTCTCGTTCGTCATGCGTTGCTGTTGCGTCGTCGGTTGCTGCTGCGGCGTTGCGAGCGACTCGCTGTCGCGGAAGCTCACGACGCGGCTGCTGGTCGCGCGGCCATCGACCGGCAATGCGTCGTCGTGTGTCGTCGCCATTGCGGCTGCGGCTGCGCTCGTGCGATCAACGGCTGCAAACTGCGGCAATACGATCAACAGATCGTCGATCAGCTGTTGGATCAACGCGATCGGTGTGCCGTTTGCAACGCGCAACTCGAGCACATGGAGATCAGTGGCGTCGTTTGCGGATGCAGCATTCCGCGTTGTCTGATGCGAATCGGCAAAGACGCTGTTTGGGATGAACACGAGCGCATTGTCGCGCCGCCGCAGTGTCGTCCGGGCGAGCGACACGCGCTCGATGCGACCGCGTAGATTGCGGACGTGGCACTCGACGCCCGTGCGAAATGGCTCGGCGAAGATCAAAAACAGACCCGTTGCGACGTTCTTGAGCTGTTGGAGCGACAAAGAAGAAGATGAGAATGGTGCAGAGAGCCAGTTCGATAGATAGAGAACCAGTTGATGCGTACGGTCGTAAAGCCCGCGAGGATCACGAGCGTCTCGAGGCACGCAAACACGAGGACGAGGAGGAATTGTGCCATTTCGTTCGAGACGAAAAAGATATAAAACACTTCGACCGTCATGATTGCAAACACGACAAACTGCAGAGAGAAGTCAGTGCAACAGGGCGTCAGTTGGATGTGTATACAAATAGATCGATCAATAGTAAAACGACTTGCGTTGATGCACTCGGTGACGACAAAGATCCGCGTGGCGTTCTCTGTCCGATCGCGGTCCCACGCAAAGTGGCGCACGAGCATCTGGACAATTGCATACAAACATCGAGTCAACAATCGAATTTGTTGTATAAGTCACTACAGCCAACAGCGTCACGTTCGACAAGGACGCTTGCAACGTACGTTTGTCATGACTTTTCGCAGTGCAAACGTCCCCAACACGACTGGAATTGCGAGAAAGTACTGTAGCGTATCGACCACGATGCTGTCGTTCTCGAGCTCCAAAATGTACTTGGCGATCGTAATCAAGAGCAGCGCAAAGCAGATCCACGACAGGTACACGAGCATGTAGCGCTGTACGTCGGTGATCCATCTGTATGTGTGGGCGTATGTGTATGGTCGTGAGTACAATGACACACGAGCAAGCAAGGATACATCGATGAACGCGGCGTACTGGAAGCCCTTGCCGATGCGACGGCGGATTGCTGCAAGCAGCGCTTCCATCACTGGCTTCGTGATAAAGTACGAGAGCATGCCGAGCACGCCTGCTGCGATGAGTCGCCACGTCGCAATCATCGTGTCGAGTACGTGTCGTAGACCTCTAGCGTAGTGTCGTCCGTGAAGCAAGCAAGGATGCTTGTGTAGTTGTGCCGCTTGTTTTTGAGCAAGTTATTTGATATATTAATCAATTATATTGTGTGCCTCCGACTTTGAGCTTTTCAAAACAGATGCAATCGAATGACTGAACGTCGCAATATCAAGATGGCCGGCGGGTGGTTGAGGCGTTGGCCCCAATGTGGTTGCACACATGTATTTGCTTGCATCGTAGCCTCGTATGTTTGTGCGTACGAGCATACAAGCGATTTCCGCTCACAAGCAGCCCTCGCTTTCGCGTCATTGCGGGGCTTTGGCTCTCGCCTCATTGTTTGTTTGCTTTGCTGAGTGCAAGCAAACATCAAGACCGTGGCACTTCCGGAAGTACGCCCACTGCGTGACCTCATCAATTTTCTCCTTTTTGTGTTGACTTGTGACTTGCGAAAGTTGTCCCGCAAAGCACGATTTTACCAGCGAGCAACGCGTCTGCTGCATCAACAACACGAGCGCGCACAGACACAATCGCCAAACAGTACACGAGACTGTGATCGTGGACATCTGCGTGAGCGCGGCGGAAGTGGCGCGAGAACGCAACGCGCGTCCAAACGAAATCAATTCGTTGCGACAGTCTCGCACTTTTTCGATTGACAAGAGTGGCTAACAACGACGAGCCAGCGAATAGCGCACCAACGCAATCACGCACAGAAATTAACACACAGCACGTTTGCGCTTGCGACACTCAACCAGAGCTGCTAGCGCTTGCTGCCGCATGCCGCCCGACGAGCTACAGCTGCTGCGCCGCGCGCTCGCGCATAGCGTGTCGTCGGCAACGCCAATCGCAGCCGCCGCCACGTCGCTCACAGAGTCGCAGCTGCGTACGATCCACATCGTGATCATCGTCTGCAACTCGCTCTCGGTCTTTGGCTGCGCGTTCATTCTGTGGCACTACCTCCGCTCCGCGCGCGCACGGCGCTATGCGACGAGCATGAGCCAGCGCATGGTCGTCATGCTCTCACTGCTCGACCTGAGCTATTCGCTGCCGAAGCTCTTCTCGCGACCGCACGTCAGCGACAACAAGCTCGGTTGCGACGCACAGGGCTTTGCGCTTCAGTTCACTGGCCTCATGTGTACGTGTTCTCTCTCTCTCTCTCTACCTGCCTACCGCTTGATAGTACAGCACATCCACTTACGTGTCGACTTTGTATCTGCGACGCGATGCCGACACTAGGCGTCGCCTGGAACTGCTGCATGGCGCATAGCTTGTACCGCAAAGTCGTCCATCGCGACAACGAAGCGATGCTGCTCACGAAGTTTACGCACTACATCCTCATCACCGTCACGCCCGCATTTGCAGCAAGCATTGGGTTCCTCGCAGGTACGATAGCGCGCAACTTACACACGTTGTATGTTGTTTTGCTTGTTACTCTTGCATGACAACTTGTTTATTGTTTGTTTATTGTTTGTTTATTGTTTATTGTGTAGGCGACATGTACGGCGACGCAATTTTCTACTGCTGGGTCGCAAATACGAAGTGGCACTTTGTCACGTTGTACCTCTGGGTCGTGTTGGCGATCGTCTACGTCGTCGTCGTGCTCTTGATGACCGAGATGCACGTCACGAAGCGTGCGCACCAACAGGGCAACTTGGATGCGATCGAGTCGTCGTGGCTCATTATGCTCAAGCTCCGTATCTACATGCTCGCATTCGTCGTGCTCTGGCTCCCAAGCGCCGTCTTTCGCTGTACGTTGTACACAATGTGACGCTTTGCCGCTTTATAAACACATCCATGACTCTCTCTTTCTCTCTCTCTCTCTCTCTTTCGCTCTCTCTCGCTCAGTATTTGGTCAGTGGCTCGGCAGTGCAACGTTCGCGATGGCGATTGCAATGCAGCTCACGCTGTGTAGTCAGGGCTTTGCCACGAGCGTGATCTACGGCGGTCTCGTGACCAAATTGCGGGCTGCGTTCGTCTGTCTCCTCAAGCCACTACGACGCACACACGCATCAGCAACTGCGTACGCTGCATTGTCGCCCCCATCGTTCCCAGACGACGACAACGACGACGACTCGGTCTCGAGCCGCGAGCTCCTCAAGAGCTTTGGGCGACCTGCGAGCATCTTTGTCTCGACGTTCAACATGGGCGAAGCGAAACTGAGCAAGTCGGATCTCGTACGTTCGATTATCCGGTCACTAGCAGACTGGTTAGACCACACTATGTCTGACTGGCTCTCTCCTCTATCCACAACAACCGCGCAGGTCAAGTGGATCCCGTTGGGCTACGACATTTACGTCATTGGCGTCCAGGAGTGTCTTCACTTGAGCGACACGCGCGCATTGATCCGACAGCACATTGAAGGCCGCGGCGCATCGCCGACTGCGCCTGCAACGACGCCATTCCATCAGTTCAAACGGCAAATTGGGCGACGCAACACGTCGCTTGGTTACCACGTACGTCTTGTCTATTAATCTATCGTTTCTATCAGTCCAAACGACTCACACAACCGCCTACATTGTTCGTAAAGGGCCACATTGCCATTACTGTCTACATCCCATCCGACGACGTTGCAAGTGGTGCGTTCTACATGCCACCGGCCGCCCAGCAGGAAGTCACGTGCGGCAAGTCGCTCGTCGTCGCACGTGCGTCGAACAAAGGCGCCGTCGGCTTTGCATTTCGATACTTTGACACGTCGTTTGCATTTGCAACGTGCCACTTGACGTCCGACTCGAAGGTTTGTGCGTGCTCTCTCTCTCTCTCTCTCTCTCTCTTTCTCTTTCTCTACTAACACTGTTGAACTGGCTCTCTCTCTCTCTCTCTCTTCATAGGGTCGTAGTAAACTCACGCGACGGAATCGCGATGCAGTCGATATGCTCCAAGGTCTCCACCTGAATAGCGAAGATGTTGGGTTTGAGTTCCCACTGATGCACCACCACAGTTTTGTTTTGGGGGATCTGAATTATCGCCTCACGCATCGGAATGCGACCCCGAGTGAGATCCTCGAACTCGTTGCGAACGTCCATCACAGTGATCGACAGACCGCTTGTGCTGCTGCTGCTGCTAATATAAACCCGCACGGCAGCAGCAGTGCACGTAGTATTGTCGGAATGGGGAGCAGCGCAACGCGCAGTTCGGCCAAGAAACGCTGGAACAGCTGGCGCGCGGGCTTTTTGAGCGACAGTGCGTTGCTCGTCCGGTCAAATCGATCGATCGCAGATACAGTCGATACGACGAGCGTCGACGTGAGTCTCGTCGAGCGGCTCGGCGCAATGGACGCTTCTACGCTTCCTCCGAGCGTCGTCGTCCACAGCACCAACAGTGACGACAACGATTCAGAATCCATAGCAAGCGTCGATGCGTTCGAACGCCTGAACGACAAGTTTCTATGGGACGACGTCTTGCTCCACGACGAATTGCAGCGGGGCATTGCGACCGGACAGCTCTTCTATGGCTTTCGTGAACACGCAATCACGTTTGCGCCAACGTATCGACGCAAACGTGGCGCAAGCTTGCGAGTCGATAGTAAATGGACACCTACGGAACTCGCAAAGCAGTTTGTCACGAGTATCCAAGGCGCTGGCGACCGCGTCCCGTCGTATACCGATCGGATTCTCTTCACATCCCAGCGGGACGTTGCGACGCGTCTCCAGTGTTCGTTGTATACACTGTGTGAAGACGTCAAGTGTTCGGACCATAAGCCAGTCGTTGCGGTCTTCCACGCACGCGTGAATCGATTGATTGAGCCAATGCCGAAGCGCCCGACGCCGCACGTGCCGCTGCGTCAGTGGCGCCGGATGCAAAATGTTCGCGGCGTCTCCGAGTGTACGCTCACGATCGCATTCGACGCGATTCGATGGAAGATCCACCCGGCGTTCCTCGTTGCTACTGATACGGAATACGACACGTCGCAGACTGTAGCAATGAGCGATCAGAGCAGCAGCACGACGTTTTTACAGCAGCACGCTGCGCAGCGTCGTGCGGACGCAAACGAACGCCGCATGGAACAAGGTGCGTCACACTGTATCCACAAGCCTCTTGTCGCTCGTGTCGTCGTCGCTTTCTAACGTTGTGGTACTGGCTCTATGCTCGCAACAATAGCGTTCTTGACGGTCGTGTTCCCATTGCCGTCCGAAGATATCTTCTCGGAGCAGCGCAAGCTCCATGAACTGGCTGACGCTTTAAGCGGTGGCGTCTACTCGGACCACTCGGACGAGATGCTGTTAAGGAGCAACGTCGCGCATCGCAAGTGGCTCGACTTTGTGACCGACGGCATCACGCACACGACGTTTACGCGCGTCTCGGGTGCGATGCACGCTGCGCTCAAGATCCATCTAGGTGGCGCTACGTCCCAGTGCTTTGGGCAGGGCGTCGTGAGCATTGGACGCAGTAGTTTTGAGACAGGCGATGCAAGTGCGTTTGAAATCGACTTGACGGTCGGTGGCAAGTGTACTGGGACACTGTGTGGCTCGTTGCGTGTCGTGCGGACGCAACATCGCACTCGTAGTGCGAGTAGTGGTGGAGGCGGAAGTGGACGTGGTTGTGGGGCTCTAGCCGTTGCTGAAAGCGCGTGAGCGAGAGCGGATTATTATACGAGATTTTTGTATTTATGAGATCGTACTATGTAGAAATTTGTATGTATTTGCGATCTGATTTTGAAATGGCAAATGTAGCACGTATTTTGACTATGGACCTGCTGCTCTCCCGTCCTTACAGCTCGTCGTTGCTGTTGTCGATTGCTGCGTTGCTAACGCCACCAAGTCGGTTCCATGGCTGGAAGAACGCGAGCAATCCAAACGCTGCAAGCAATGCAAACGACAGCACGGCTTTCGTCTTGTTGTACCCTGCAACGTCGATGTGGAACTGGTCGAGCGCTTTCTCAAGGTCGATGATCTTTTGCTCGTACGTGCGCTTCTCCTCTGGCGTCAATCGGCCTTTCGTGATCTTGGCGTCTTCGAGCTTCTTGTCCTGGAACAGCAGTGCGCGGTACTTGGCGAGTTCTGCGCGCGCCATCGCGACGGCTCGTGCACTCTTGCCGCCCTGTTGCAGCCGTTGCCGTGTGTGAGTGAGCAATGCGACAAATGGTGCAAGCGATCAATACAACACATCGTTGCATCCCGAGCGTATGAAGGCACATGCACCACAAACCTGCTTGGTCGTGTAGCGCCGGAACTCCTTGTCAAATTGCTCGACCGTGTTGCGCGGGTTGACGCCCTCGAGGATGCTTGCAGTCGTTGCCATCGTTGCTGGTGCTGATGCTGCGGGTGTGTGTGACGTTGATGCCGGTTGGAAGAGTGTGCTAATTTGCTTGTGTCGAGCAGGCACAAATTGATTGTGTCATATATGCTGACTTTACTGCGACAGTTCAAAAAGCCAGATACTAACGATAAAATATAGTGCGTAGGTATTTTCTGTATCGGGTAAATACCGGTATGACCAGGACTGAAATGATACATCATTCGATTCATACTTGACTGTATCATACATATGATGCTAACTTTACTGAGACAACTTGATAAAGCGAGATAATAACGGCAGCTTAAACATATACTATTGTATAGTTTAATTAGGACAGCATAACAAGCTGCTACGTGAGAGTACAGTAGTACCTTTTAGCGAGGAAACACTCAAAGCTCACCAGCACGCAAACATCAGCGTTTCCTTTTACCTGCTTCCGGAACAGCAGTTGAAATTTTGTTTGATATGTTTGCACAATCGTTTATACTATACGACAAAACTTCCATACTTATCCAAAATACACAAAACACGAAATACACAACATTTGCAATTTGTTTCTGTGATGTATAAACGAGAAATATATACAAGACTTCTTTATATAGTGTATACTAAATTAAACACAAGAAAGTACTACATATCATTACATCATAACTTTAAGATAATTTACGTACATTTACAATAGTTATAATCGTTTGAGATGAAACTACGTGTTGGTCGTTGCTGCTTCAAAACGAAATCAAAATACACGTGTCGCCTCGATAATCATAAAACAAAGCGAAACGAAAACACTACGTGAAAGCCAATGCCCTCCAAAGGCGAAAAAAACGCTATTCGCACAATAAAATCATTTCCTTTCTACTGTGGAAAAGCGTGAAAAGCAGGAAGTTTCTAAAACCCGATTTATGTACAATATGCACCGACCATATAAGTCATTAGAGTGATACAAATACTGCGTTATACACGATTTGTACAAACACCTCACAAAAAAGAGCTCAAGGCATAAACAATGTAACTGTAAACGTAACTGAACAATACCTCTACAACTGCTTATGTTTTGTATGTACTACATACCACATCGCAATGTTTATCAAAATCGAAAATTTGCTAGCCCCACGTGCTGTCAGCCCCATTAAACAATCTACCATTTGGTCTCAAGTTGTCGATACCAAAAATTTCGGAAGTAAGATGCTCGCTCATTTTGCTGTTTTCATCAATGCCGCTCGATGTGTCATGGGGCACGCCGTGATGAGACTTACAATGTTAAGGAAGCGACGATATACAACTTGGAGTATTTTTATGTAAAGACCCTGTAGCTCGGGTCAAAAGAGCACGATGGGCTTGGATCGCGTGGCTCGTTGCTGGTGAACAGACACGCAAGGGTTTTTGGTGTATAGTCCTGTTACGCGATGGCGTAATTCGCACAAATTATGTTAATTTTACCGAAGTCGCTGAGATATAGCAATTTGAGTTTCGTGTCAGTACATAAAATATAGCGCAGTAATCCATGACGATGGCAAAAACATACATATTCAATTTTTGCTTGATACATTTGCATCCGATATGCTGCAACGATATAAAAGAGAACCACACAGAAGCACAATCTCAATAAATATAACATTTGAGCGAGGTATCGAATGGAGCGCAGCCAAAGCAGACATATTTAATGCTGTCAAACGAAGCGAGCGGCGCATTGACATGATCTGCGTAGACGGGCGCAGCGACATTCGTTTACCAAGCGGAGTAGGAAACGTTGACGAGATGTTAGATTCGTGTCTTGCGCTTATCAACTACTCGAGTACAGTGCGCCTTATAATTATACGGACACTTGATTTTTTTGAATAAAATGGCCAAAAATTAGGTTAGAAAACTTTCGTTGCATTCAAACGATGCGCAAAACAGAGCTTTATCAGCACCCAAAATGTGAGCTGATGGATCG
>JAADXH010000476.1:0-22315 GCA_023337595.1 Globisporangium camurandrum
ACAACCAACCTCAGACTTAATACGTTGCAACATACTCTCTGTATATCTCTCTCTCAATAACTCGCCTACACATCCTCCTCTTTGCCACTCTAATCCTAATCCGTATTACACAGCAGCGCGACGCCGCGCAACCCCCAATGCCGCGGCGGTCGCCCAATTGGACACTTCATCGTGACCATGAACACAAAGTACCGGTCCGTGCGGCTGCCGTACTTGTAGCACGGACACTCGAACGGCCCTTGTGCGCCATACAATTCCTTGCGGCTCTTCGCCTCCAGGTCTTTCGACAAACTGTTGACGTGGAGCACTGGCAGCGACGTGAACAGCTTCTTCGGCTCGGACTCGACGATCGTCCCGTCGCTCTTGCTCCACGTCGCGCCGTCGAGGAACAGTCCGTATATATAAACGCCTTCAGTCGGCGGCGCGCGCACTTGCTCTGCGCGCTCGAACGACGTGACTTCCGTGTGGTACACGACGTCGTCCAGCGCCCACTTGTCGGTCTTCGAGTGCTTGCGGGTCACTTCTTGCTTCATGGCGGTCAACATGCCCTGCGGGTTGAAGAACCCCGTGAGCCAGAAACAGTTCGGTCGGCGCGTGTTGAGCCACGTCCGACTCTGTTCGTCGCGCGCCAACAATGACGCAAACCAGAGCCCGAGCGTCGGCAAGATCCACGAAAACTCGTCACCGACCGACGTCCGGAGCCACGACGGCGGGACTTTCGCGTCAAAGATCGCATCGAGCGTCCAGCTGAGCTCCTCGGTCATCACGACTTCGCCACGGATCGCCATCTGGAGCTGCTCGAGCATCGTGCGGACTTTCGAGAGCACGCGCTGGAGGCGCTGGATCTCCTGGAACAGAAAGATGTTGAGCGGGATCGTCAGACCACCCAACTTGTTGATCTTTGCTTTGTAGTCGTCTTCGTTGTAGTCGTCCGGGAGGCGGTCCAGTAGCTCCTTCGCTTTGTCGCACACGACGTCTTCGCGCGAGACGCCACTCGAGCCACCGCCGCCTTTCGGTTGCGTATCACCCAGTGTCCCCAACAGCGAGTTCACTTCTTTCACACGGTACGTCAGGTCGGCATTCGGGTGGAGCCCAAAGATCTCGGGCGAGTCGACCTCTGGAAACGTATGGAGAAAGTTTCGGTAGTCGTCAATCGTTTCCGCGACTGGAATCCGGTAGCAAAAGTCATTCGGAATCCGAAAGATCGGCTCACTCGGGTTGTAACTGAACGACGGCGCACACACGTCGGGTGTCAAGCACCATTCAGTATAATAGTTAAACAACCGGCGGTCCATGTTGTCCGTGATCTTGCCACCGTATTGCGCTTCGGCGACCATGTACTGGAGCGTCGGCCACGAGATCGGGCCGTTGTACAGGTGCTTCTCCAAGAAGATCGTACACGCCGACAGGTCGCCGTTGTTGTATTCGTACGGGATGCCCCACCCAAGTGGCCCAAACTTCTTCCGTTCGATCACGAGCGAGTGGAGAAAGCACAAGTCAAACAGCAATTGGCGCCACTGACTCGTCTCGACGCGCTCGAGCTTGTCTTGATCGACCATGACTGTGTAAGACCGCAGGAGGCCGGCCCGCAAGCCCTGTGGTGGCTCGTTCGTGACTTTGGTCGACATCTGGAGCAATCCGAGCGGAAACTGATCGTTCGGCAATGCTGTGAGGAACAACCGGAAACTCGCATCCATCGTTTCTGTGAGTTTAATCATGATCTCCTCCATTTGCTCCATCAACTCCAACCCCAATTCGCAATTCTGGAGCAAGACCCACGTCCCGTTCACGACTGCAGCGTTGATCGCTTTCAACGCGACCGGCTCCTGGCCTTCGCCCATCGACACGACGGCAGGCGACGGATGTTTGCGCTTCCGAGCCAATTGTTCAATGCTCTCCGTTGGATCCGCACCGATCGACAGCAAAAAGATCACTGGCGTCTCGGCACGCATCTCCGCAAAGATGCTGTCGATCGTATCGGTCACCGGCTCGACGTAGCGTGGTCCCATCTGCGCCGTGTTGCGAATAAACTCCTTTGTCGATAAGATTGTCCGATCCATTCGGAGCGACCGGACGAGCAGCAACTTCAAATACGGTCCAATCGTCTCGTTCTCGGCGATCCGCGTCTCGTAGTCGGGAATCATCACAGTCTCGGGTTCGTTATCTTCGTACCAGCGGCGCCACATCGCTTCGTTCGACGCCATTTCGTGGGGCAAATTCACGAAAAACTTACAGCTCTGCGCTAATTCAATCACATTCAGCCACGACTCGTTCGAGAGCCAACTGAACGGTTTCCGACGCACAGAGTTGATGTCCAACGCAGCGCCACCGCGCGTCAAGAGAATCACTTCTTCGCGCGTCAACAACGCGTCGGTGACCAAGATCTTCATCGTCAAGAGCAAGACGAACGTCAATTTGTCGCGTTCGTACAGTCCACGGTTGATGTACCGGTACGAGATGTACGTCATCGTCTCAATGATGTTTGCCACGCGCTTTGACGCAAGCGCAGCTTTCTCTGCAACGTCCATCGAACGCATGAACAGCGCCAAAAATTGATTCAGCGACGTCTGGTACATACAATTGATCAACGACGTCTCGACGATCGAAAAGTACAACACACTGCCACGCGTGGCGACCGGACGAAACTGTTCGCGCTTCTCATTGATCGACTTGCGCGTATCGGCAGCTGCAATCAGTTTATCTTTCACTTCCGCTGCTTTCTCTTTCGTATTCGCCAACACGCCAATCAATTCTTCATCCTCCAACAAATTCCCCGTGTTCGACGTCAAGCGCTCGAGCAGCGACGCGTCCAACGCCAACAGCGACTTTGTATTGAGATTCACATCCTCCAGCACCTGTGCGAGTTGTTCTTCCAACGCTTTCTGTTCTTTCCCAATCACGCGACCGAGTAGCTGCTCTTCCAAGCCTTTGATCGTGACGGTAAAGTCAATCACCGTTGTCTTTGCTTGCAATTCGGGACCAAAGTGCGGGTTGGGCAACCGCGTGATGAAATACATCGAGAACGCAGGGTTGAACTCCATGTTCTTGTCCGAGACGTTGATCGACAAGCTCCGGCCTTTCGAGATCACTTGGCGTTCGAGCACTGGGTCCAACATCGGATCAATGTCTTCTTCCACGCCCGTGACGATCAAAGCGCGGCCTTCGCCCATACAAAACTCGAGTTGGTCTTTCAATTTCGGGTGGTTCAGTGTCGTCGTCCCGTAGCTCGGGACGCGGTCGACTTCCTTCGATTTGATCCACGACAGCGCTTGGCCTTGTGGATCGACCAAGAGCGGATACCGCGACGACCGCGTGACCATGATACCGTTCTGGATCGACAGTGCGTCGGTCGGCAGGCCCTGCATGTTCCAATCGCCGATCGTCCCAATGTCCACGAGGAACGTAATCACGTCCATATCAACCGTCACCGGCACGCGACGTGTCTCACAGTCCGGGACAAACTTGTGCTGGACCATGTAGTGTCGAAAGTCCTGATTGAACGGTCCGCAGTACGAGACGAACGCGCACGCGACTGCACAATCGCCCACGAGTCGCCGCTTCAAATCCGCAAAGTTGTTCGAGTCGTCGGTCCATCGGACGCGCTCACCGGCGAGGCCATTGATCAGATCCGACGCCTGTTGCATCTTGCGCGCCAATGCATTCGCGCCGTCTTCGATGCGCTTCTTCTCACTCATCTGCGCTTCAAACATGCTCTGGAGTTCACTCAAGCGTTCTTTGCACTTGGATAAGCGCAACTCGGCAGCATTCAGCGCTTTGTTCGCTGCTTCCATCTGTCCTTCAGCGATCATCAACGCCTCTAACTTTGGTTTGACGATCTTCGAGGCTTCATGGTAGAATTTCATCGCACGGACCCACGTGCAGAGTCCTTCGGCCGCCAAAGACGCGTTCTTCGCAACCGACGGTAAGAAACCTTCCAAATCCATGTACGGCGACAAAAACTCGATCGTCTCTTCGTTGATCAGATCCTTGCCGACTGCGCCAAACGTTTGGACGTTCTTCAGAAAGTTCGAGTCACTCATGACGCTCTGCGCATAAGGCGAGAACGACGTTTCAATGAAATCGATCTCTTTCTTCGCAACGTTCAGCGTCGTGGGCTTCACGACGCACAGTTGGTTCTTGAACAGGATCAACACACCGTCAAACACGAGGCGGATGATGTCGGCAGGCTTGGCGAGCTTCTTGATCTCACCAATGTGGGCAGGTTTGATCGAATCGATCGCGGTCTCGGCCTCTTCGACGAACGGCTTCGCTTTTGCGAGGTCCTTTTCACACAGTTCTTTCTCGGCCGAGATCCGCGCAGCATCCTCTTCGCACTTGGCTTTGATCTGTGCAACCTGGTCGCCTTCCTTGTGCGCTTCCGCAGACGACACTTGGAGCGACTGGAGCATCGTGTTCGTTTCTTCGGTCGCTTTCTCCAATTTCACTTGTTCGTCTGCTAACACAATCGACATTGCAGCAACGTCCTCGGCGCCTTGGATCAATTTCTTCAACCCCAAGTTCACGCGCTGTTCTTTCACTTTGATCTCGTCGATCTTCACGGCGTACATCTTCTTGTACGACTCAATGAAACTCAAGTACGACTTGGGCGTTTGATACACACGTCGCCGCATCTTTTGGAAATATTCTTCACACAGATCCGTCACGATACGATGGAC
Organism: Globisporangium camurandrum; assembly: GCA_023337595.1. NCBI lineage: Eukaryota > Oomycota > Peronosporomycetes > Pythiales > Pythiaceae > Globisporangium > Globisporangium camurandrum. The sequence continues at coordinate 4,677 of JAADXH010000476.1, forward strand.
CATCCCCATGTGCGTCATCAATGCGAGTTTCGTCGGTGCGTCGCACTCCATCGGGTACTCTTGGATGAATCCTTTCGACACGGCAATCAGCGCATCTTCGGGCCACGGCAAGAACCAATCGATCGTCGGACCGCTGATCAGCCCGGGAAACTTCCGTGCGCGTTCGGCAAACTTCGCATTCAGTGGCGACATGCACAGCACGACGTGGAGATTGTCACGGACGCAGTCTATGAAATACTGCTTTAGATTCGTCGGCGTCTCTGCTTGTCCGGGTCGTTCTTTCACAAACGAATTGCGCAAGTCGGCCGTCATCGCCATCATCTCGTCTTTTGCAAACAACCCAGCGACTTCGCCGGTCATCAACACGGAATTGATCAATTCCAAAAAGATCTCGTTCTTGATCTCGGCGTCTGTAAAGAGGAACGTCGTCGACTTGCGCTGGTGACCAGCAGACTTGTACAACGTCCGGATATCTTCCATGAACGAATTCGTGTTGTACGTCTTCGTCAGAACGATCTGGAAGATCGCTGAGCCCGACATGAACGCTGCCAAGCGTGTCAGCGACTGTTTACCGCTGCCACCGACACCGACTAACAGCGCCGAGCCGCGTGGCATGTCCAACAAGCGCGAAATGCGCAACAAATGCCCCAGCGCGTCGTCAAACAATACCAAACGCATGCTGCGTTGCGGAAAGTCCGTATTGTACTTGTCGAGGAACTCGAGGACGCGCGTCCGGATGTCGTCGAGCGTCCCACCGGGTTCATAGATCTTGAGCGCAGCATCCGCGACTGCGCCGTCTTCATCCTCCTCTGGGTCGCGCAAGAAACTCACCATGTTGTACGACTGGCGACAGAGCGTCTCCAACGCGTCACCAAAGTGGTTCGTCACGAGCTCTTTCATGTACGCACTGTAGACGTCCTTGTCCTTGTGGCTTGTGAGTTTATCACAGAACACACGGTCACACTCGTGCTTCCACGTCAGTAGGACAACGTGGCCCGTTTCCAACTTTGGCATCTTGTTCTGGACGACACAGATGCCACCGCCGCTCAAGAACGTCTCGGGTGGCGTCAACAACACGCCCTGAAACACACGACTGAGTTCGCGCATGTTGAAAATATAGTGAAACTTCGCCGGCGTCGGCAGTAGCTTTGCTTTCATAAAGTTCCACAGATCGATCGTCGCACGTGTCAACTTGTTGACGATCACGAGCGCATCGGCACTGTACGCTGCTGGGTCGAACCGACCGGCGAGCATCTGGCCGTAGATGTCGTCGATCGATGTCAACGACGGCAAGATCAAGTTGAACAGGAAGAACTGGCGCTTCAAACGGTTCGGAATGTCGTTCCGACCACCGCCGGGGTGCCCCATTGCACCAACGTACTGCAGATCTTCACAGACTTTAAAATCGCCGCGTCGGTCTTTCGAGAGAAAGCAAAAACCGCTCAATTCAATGATCATCCGAACGATCTCGAGCGTCGGTTGGTCGCCCCACGCATTCACGAGTGGCATGCTCAGATCATCCAAAAACACCGTCATCTTCTTCCCACCCGGTGGCCCAAAGCTCTTACCGCCGCGCTTATCGAGTTCAGATTCGACCGCGTTCTGGAACATAAATGGCGTCGTCGCAGACGAGAAATTCACGCGCTTGATCATCATCGTATCCGCATTTAGATCGTTAAAGAACATGAGCGCAGACGACGTCTTGGCCGTACCAGGACCGCCGACCATGAGCACTGGCTTGCGCTGTTTGTGGAGGTTCTCGATCAAATACAACGTCCGAACCGAGTCCATCGTTGGGACCAACAGGTTCGAAAAGTCGAGTTGTTTTGCTTCGCGTGGGTACGTCCACGTCGGCGGGCGCCAGATCTTCCACTCAAACGACTGTGCGTGGACGTAATACTCGTAGATCGTCTGCCCAGCGGCTGCGTCGCACTTGGGGAGCAGCGCATTGTCGTCGTATTGGCGCAACCAGTCGTCAAACTTGATTCGGTCGTCCTGTTCCAAGATCGCACCGAGCGACCAGACCAAACAATACAGAAACAGCTTTTCAAACTGAATTGCAAGCTTCGCAGCGTCGTCGCTCAAATTCGCGCCATGTTCGCCCAACAACAAACCAGTAAGTAGATGGAACAGCCGCGACGCTTGGCCTATGCGCGAGACCGTCATGACGGGCGACGTCTGTCGATTCAGGTAATCAAAGCAATGCCCTGGGTTCACTGGCGTGTTCTCGCCCATGTACTTGGTAAACAAGTCCCGTAAGATCGTCTGTTGCGTTGCTGGGCGCTTTCGGATCCACGCTTCGACGACCGGGGCCCAATCCAAGTCCGTATCGCTGATAAACACGATCCCCGCACGCGACACAGTCGCTGGACTCGCATTCACGAGCGTCTCGACTTCAAACATGAGCTTCACGTTCTCAGTCATCGGCATGCGATCGCCATTCGCAAGCGTCAAGATCTTGTTGTCGTCCAACACGGTATTCAGGTCTTCAATCCAAATTGCGTCGACGGGACCGTCGCAGACCATCCACGTGATAAATTTGTTCGCTTTGTTGTTGAATTTCGACCACATGGCCGCAAATACACCAGTTGTCCACTCGCCAGACATGGGGTCGACTTCTCCGTACATTTCGGCTGCGCGGATCGCTTTTGGGTTCAATTTCGACTGTTTGTGGACTGTGGAGGTTGTCGCAGTCAACGCAGTCATCAAGACGTCAAAGATCTTGGTCTTCCCACCGCCGGTCGGGCCAACGAGCATGATCCCATGCCGCACGAGCTGCGTCTCGTACAACTGAATGACTTTGTTGAACCACCCGGCGTGGTCGACTAAACCGGCTTTCTCGATCTCGAGCTGCAACGCAGTCTGTAATTCGGGGTACGACCCTTTCGGCGGGAACGTCACAGTTGGAAACAGGTCAGCAAGCAGCGACAAAAATAGCGGTACGTCCTGTGCGACGAGCTTCGACAAATTCATATCCCGCAACGTCTGGTACAACAACTTGGCTTCTGAATCGTTCCGATTGTCGCGCTTGATCTTCCCCGCACTGCGCAAGACCGCAAGGATGTTCCGCAGTCCCCAATCGTAGTGCTTTTGTGCCGACAGTTGTTCTTTGCACGTATTGTACAGAATGAAAAACTTCTTTGCAAGATCCTGATAGTCCGAGTACCCCACGCTGCACAGCTTGACTTTCATAATGATCTCAAAGTCCGGGACCATCATCGCAACGCCGCGGAACAACGCTTTCAAGTTCTCAGGCAGTTCCTGCCGACCAGCGTAGCCGGGGTTCATCGTAATGAAGAAACCGCAGACAGGCGACAACAGAATGTTTTGTGGGTCGCCTGGGAACTGGAAGAACTTCGTGCCGGTCTTCTTTGCATTCTGGATCGCAAGCACTTGCTGCGCGACGACCGACAAGACCGGCAATTGAATCCGATTGAACTCGTCAAAGCAGCCCCATAAACCGCCTTGACACAACCCCTTGAAGATCTTTGCACAGTCCGTATACTTTTGCTGGTCCGTGCAGTTGGTCACGACCACGTAGATCCCAAGCGTCCGGCCGAGATCTTTCACGGTCTCGGTCTTCCCCGTACCAGCGGGACCTGCGGGCGCACCGCCAAAGTACATCCCGAGCGCCTGGGCGAGCGTAATGTAGCATCTGTCGGTCAATGGCGTCACCACGAGACGTTCTTTGGACCCGAGGTACTCGTATTGATAATTAAAATCCACGTCGGTGATCGAAATCACGCACGCGCCGTCGGCGTTGAACTCATCGGCGTTCCCAGGTCGCCAGTAGAATCGCGCTTGTTTGAGCCACTCAAAGTCATTTGCATCCGAGATCTTCTTTTGCTTGTACAGCGTCGCCAAATCGCTCATGACGTCGCGCTGGTGGACGTGGATCGTCACGAGCGTCTCGATCTTGATCCGATTTTGCTTCGAGCCTAAATCCGTCAAACACCAATTCGACAATTCTGTTAAGACGAGGGCTTGCTTTGTGCTCGTGTCTTTCATGATCGTCTTCTTCACGCGACATTGCTCTAATGCGGTCTGGATGTCCGTCGTCCACATGAGCTGGATGCCCAACAGCGAGAATTGCGCAATGTACCGATCGACAAACTCACGCAATCGCTTGAGATCGTTCCCGACGACGCCAATGTCCAACGCACTCTGGCGACAAATGTCTTTCATCGTAATTTGCATACTGCGGAGCAATGTCGCGAGCCAATCTTCAATGTTCCCCTGGGCTTTCACAAGCTGTGAGAATCGGACTTCTTCAACACCGGACGTCATCGTATGGATCACAGTCTTGTCTTTCTTGTCGTGATAGACTTTCTCGATCGAATCAAACACTTTCTCGTAATGTTCGTTCATACTCAGTGGATCCGACCCTTGCGACAAGATCATCAACAGTCCAGGGTTGCTGACAAAGTAGAACCGTGGGAACTTGTTCCGTTTCTGTTCCAAGTAGCCCTCCAAGCTCTTTTGGCACTTCTCGAGCTCCGAGTACATCGTTGGGAGGCATGACTTCAATAGTTCCGACGCACAACAAACGACGACGTTCTTGAGTTCCACGGACTTCGTCATGATCTTCGCCCAATCTTTGTCGATCTTTTGAAACTTCTTCGCTTCGACCGGCATCTGCTTTGCAATGTCACCGCCCGTAAACACCGACTCGAGCGAACACCAGAGCATCTGGACTTTGATCCATCGCTCGAGCGTCTCGGACGTGTCGCTCAATTGCTCGAGCTTCGATTGTGCAACGTCCCGGAACGGCGCAACGTGGCGCATCGACAGCATCGTCTGCAAGTTCATCTGCGTCTCTTCAAGCTCTTCGACGATCGGCACAACCGCTTTGAGAATCGGAACGTTCCGGCCTTTCCAGTCCTGGAATTGAAACTCTTCCGTCTCCCACCGAGCGCTGATTTCAGCCAATTGGACTTCAATTTTCAACTGTTTGTCCGCGCCATCGGTGATTTCTTCAATCTCGGCTTTGAACCCGACGATGTTCGCGTCCATGAGCGCCTGGAGCTTAAAATCTGCCGCTGTGACGTCCAATTGCGTGCCAGTGCGTTCCATGACGGCGTCCCAATGCCGTGGCTTGATCGAGTCTTTACTGAGCTCTTGGAGCAGTGGCAGAATGTCCGTAAAGTCATCGATCATCTGTTTCAGGTCAGTATACGCTTCCCACTCGCGCAGCTTCGCGGGCATCTTTTTGCAACGGGACGCAAACGCATCGACGCGCTCGGTCATCGTCTGGACGCGCTCGGCAACTGCGAGCCACGGAATCTGCTTCCACTCTTCGATTGTACTTAGGACGTCGGTATACAACCCAAATAGCTTGTCCTGGAGCTGCAATTCTTTCTTCGTCGCCTCTAATTCCGGATACGTCGTCTTTGGGAGTGCAAACAGTTCTTCGCCGGACGCATACAACTCAAACTTGCGCTCCCTGATCTTGAATTCTTCCTTGTACCGCGTCAAGCGCTCGACGGCTTCCACGGGCGGAATCCCAATCACCATCGGACCGTTCGCCATGTAATCGTCACGAAAGTGCTTGACGTCGACAATAAACTCCTTGATGTCGCGCAGCAAGCCGCGCTTGAACCCTGCTTGGGTCTTACTGAGTTCATCCGTACGAGCCTCTGCGTGGTGGATCAACTTGCGCCAGTTCGACCGCAGGACGCTCTTCTGGTCCATTTCGTCTTTCTCCATGAAACCATCGGGGAGATAATACTCGAGCATCTCGTACATGTCCAAGACCGGATTGATCTCCATGTTGATCCCACTCTCGCGCGCGCGGACTTCTTTCAACAAGTTCATCACGAACCGCAACGAATCGAGGTCGACGACTTTACGGTTCAGTTTCCCAGTCGTTGCACGAAAGAATTCGGTCAACGACTCCATCTTTCGTCGTGCCTGTGCGTGGAGATTGTCGCTAAACTTGAGCTTCCACTGCGCGTTCTCGTGCTTCAACTGCGCTTTTAGCGTCCGCGTGTTGAGCGACAACGCGCCAATGTTGAAGACACTGGCAACGTGACTCGACAGCTCGTCGTCAATTGCAACGAACGACTGGAGCTTCTTCTCAAAATCTTGCAGGTCTGGTTTGCGTGCCAAGAACGCATCGTACGCTGCGTCCTTTGGTTCGAGCCAGAGCCACGCGTACGACTGGAACGTTGCGAGGTACTCAGTCACGTTGTTCCGCAACCCTTGGACACTACCGGTCAACAGCAGCACGACGCGGACGATCTCAATGTCTTTCGTAATGCGATCAAAGAACGTCACTTTGGCTGCTGGCGGTGCTGCTGTCCCAGTCACACTGGCGCTCGTGTTTACGCTATCCGTCTGGCTCCAATCGACGAGCTCTTTCGAGCAGCTCAACACGGTCTTTGCAGCTTTGTTGATCGCCAATTGAATATCATCGAGCGACGGGTGGAGCACGACGCGGGGGACGCTCAGTTGGACATCGACGTCAAAGAACGGCCGCTCGATCGTAAAGACCGACGACGCAGTGCGGGACGCCACGCGCTTCTTGATCGTATTCAACGAATGTTTCGTACAGTGCAACAGCGCTTGGTACATAAAGTGGTTGTAGTGTTTCTTGAGCTTCAGTGCTTCGTCCGGTGCGACGCCATCGATGTGCGAATCCAATGGAAACGTCGTTATGAGCTTTAACAAGTCGTCCACGGCGTGTTCGATCTCAATGTTCTTCCCTTGCAACAACGTCCCAGCTCTGCGGATGTTGGCGCTCTGCATCAATACGAATTCATCCAACGAAAACGACTGATCGACGGGTAAATCGACCAACAGTGTCTTCGAGACGATCCGCATGTTCTTCTCAATCCGGTTTTCAATAATGTCGTTGATGTTCGTCACGAGTTCCTCTAAATGTTGGAGTCCCAAGTGAATGTGCTGGCGATACGCATCGATGTTCATGCTCGTCCATGTCAACGTGATCATCCCGGGTCGTAACTTAAACTCCATGTCGTTAAAGTGCGGCCGCAAGAGCACGGCGGTCACTGGAATGACTTTTGCGACAATTCGGTCGTACTCCGCGAGCGCGTACTGGAGTTCGTGGTAGTAGTGTTTAAACTTGTCTTCTTGCAACAACACGATTTTGGCAGCATCCGGGATCTCAATCCCCATCCGATCCAAACATTTCGCTTCCCGCAAGAGCTGGAGGATCTCCGGGTCAAAGTTAACGTACAACTTATTATCGTCTGGGTGGCGAATGATCAACGTCGCTTGTAAACCAGCTTTTGCGGTATCAATGTACTGGACCCACGCTTGGTACCAAATGTACTCGAACGCGACGAGCGTCCGTGCGACTTTATTGTACATCCGGATGATCCGCTTGGCGTCTTTCGAGGCCAAGACGTTCTGATTCGACTCGAATTTCTTCATCGGTTCTTCAATCCGCTTGAGCAAGTGGCGGGACCACGTGATGTTACCCGCAACGGGCGGCAAGTTGCGTGGATACGGTGGACTCTGTTTGTATTTCTCGTACTGCGCAAGCACGTGTTCCAACTCCAGACCGTAATTCTGGAAGATCACGTTGAATTTCGAATCCAAGTCTGATTTGAGGTTTTCACGTTGCAAGATCGTCTGGAACTTGCGGAGCAATTGCAACGAATGTTCGATCGACGTGATCGTCGCAAACGATTCGTGGATAAACTTTTGCAGCAGCGCTTCCAAGTCGGCAATTCGGACATTGAACTCGACGTAATCGCGATCGAATCGGTTGTTCTTGTAATCCAACAGATCGTGGTTTCGATACTGGAATTCACGAATGATTGCATGGAACTTTGCAATCAAGTCGTCCATGCCCTCCAATTTGTGTTGTCCCAGACTCGAAAATTGATGGATCGTCGTAAACATGTCCATCAATTTCGTAATCCGACGCGCAAACAGATCGAACTTGCCAAAGATCTTGAGTTCGTTGAATTCAAATTGTTTCCCTTTCGGTGTCGCCAACAGTTTCTCTTTCGTAGCACGGTACTGTTGTTGGTACGCATCGTTCAATTTGAGACACGCGTCGAATTGCCGGACGAGATCATCTGGGTCTTTGTCCCACATGACTTCAAACCCGTCGCCGCCAGTGACGCACCGTTTGCATGTTGCGATCATCTGGTTCGTGATCTTTGTAAACAAGCCAGCCATGCGTTCGGTCGTGTTGTAATAACGCGCAATCGAGTGGATCATCTTGATTGAATTGAGAAGCGCTGGCAGCGTATCGATGATCGAACTGGGTGTCCCACTGTAGAGCGGCACAAGAAACTTCTCGAGCGTAAAGAGGTACTTGACGTTGTCTTTCGCTTCGTTCGCTGCTTCCGTAATCCCAATATCGATCGTCTTCCAGCGCCGCAAGAGCGTCTGGATCCGTTGCTTTGTGTCGTCACTCACGCTCTTCGTTGTGCGGCTCAAAACCGTAAACACGTCCTTGTACTCGGATAGTTTGAGCTGTTCCGTGATGCTCGTGAGGCGCTGCATGCGGCGGCGCCAGTACTCGAGTTCGCCCATCGGTCCGTCGTCGTCGACGATCGGTGTCTCGCTCTTGTTGTTGTTGTCCGTCGTGGCGTTCGTCTCCAAATACGTCGCAATGACGTCGCACCACTCGGTCAAAACGACTTCGTAGTGCGCAATGAGCTTCGGCGAGTCACTCGCTTGTAACACGCGGGTATTGGCATTTGGATTCGGAATCGCATGGCTTGTTGCGTCCGCCAGAACATCGCGGTCCGGTCGGCGGAGCTCCAAGCCGCTGTCCATGCTGCTCAGTGCATCCTGTAAATCAGTGGCAAACTTGGCGGATTCGCCCATAAACTCGGTCGTCAAGTCCCGATCTGCTTTCCCCCACTCGTCTTTCGCTTTCAAAAGTGGCGTAAACAACGACGTCAATGTCGTTTCGAGATCCCGCAAGATGTTCGGAGCCAGTTCGCCAAAGCACAGCGCATTGTCACTGGCTTTCGTGACGTCGATCGCTTTCGAGTCAGTCGTTGTACGGAGAAAGTAGCAGCACTTGGCGCGAATCGGCATCGACGAACCGACTGTGAGGCACAGTTTCGAGTTACCAGCGTTGTTGTTCGGGCTTGGAGCGTTGCGCGCAGCGGCTGCGAGCGCGTCGCCGGATGCAGGGCCAGCTGCTGCTGCCGTCAAAGCGCCAGTGGCGTCGCTCGAGCTCGTTTGCAAGTGCACAAATAACTTTGAAGTGTCGCCTTTGCCGCTCAGCAATTCGTCAAACGACTTGCGCACGAGCGGCGACGCGAGAAAGTCCGCAACGTCACTCTGCGTGACACCGGGCTCGAACGTCTCGAGCAGCCGCTGCGCAGCCCACTGCATGCGGACGTTCCACATTGCTGCGGTTGACGGGTGATGTTGTCACGCGCAGTGGCTATGCGCGCTCGATAGCTGTCAACGATGCCAAGGCGCGACGCACAGATGCGGTTGCGCAAACTTGCGTGCAACCACACAACGCTGTTGTTGCTGCTGTCTGTCGTCGTCGTCGGCTTCACGGACTACTGCTGCAACTGTGTGCGGGTTCAGCGCTGTAAAGAGTTTGCGTATGCTGTGGCGTCTTCTAAGCTCGCGCTGCTCCGAGACGACGCTTCACAGCCGCCAAGGTGTTTCATGCTCATGTAATGCTGCTAGTTGCACACTTTACATCCCAATGTTTGTCTCTATATACCGGTATGTTTAGTATGTAAAACATATTTTGCAACTGTGTCATTCTTACAAAATGAAAATGATTTGCAATTCACCAAGCACGAGTGTCTGTATTCATGCATCCTACCGTCCTCCCTTCACCTGTGCTGTCGTCCACACAGCAACATACCCGTAGTTCGCTCTCTCGCCAACTCTTATCAAAAGACTTTCTACATGCCAGCACCGCCAATCGACGGCGGCGACTTGTGCGACAGGCGATTGCGGAGGAACCCACCGAGTCCTTTTTGCTTTTCTTGTTCTTTCTGGACTTCGAGCGCTCGCACACGCGCACCGTAGCGTGCTGCAACGTCGCGGACAACCCCATCGTCGTCGCGGAACTCTGCAAGGACGGTACGAAAGTCCGGAACGCGCTCGGACGCCAGTGCTTTCAAGAACGGGATCAAATCGATCAGCGCATGGTCCGTGCGGTCGCGGCCGTTCGTGAATGGCGTCACGGGGATCGCGTTCTCGGGCTGGAGTTGATACGCGGCCGGGTCGTCGTCGACGAGCACGACTTGTCGCAAGTCGCGGTTCAGATTCGCCAGGTCTTTCACGTGCGCGCCTTTCAAGTACCGCGTTGCGTCGCGCGACAATACGTGCAGTGCGCATTGCTATTTGATGTATCGAAAATGAGACATGTGCACTGGCTCTTTTGGGATGGAAGACGCAACAGAACGTACTTTTGGGTCAAGTTTCTGAACGACTTCTTCTGCCATTGGGTTCTGTGAAAAGATCACAATCTCATAGTACTTACGATTTTGAGAGACAGACAGAGAGCGCGCGAGAGAGAGAGAGAGAGAGAAAGACAAAGTCAGTACATTGTTTGTATACCAGTCCATTACCGATAGACAAGACGCACTTGACAGAGTGTTTCGAGAAACTCGTCGACTCCTGGTCGCTTTGCGTGGCGCCAGCCGTGTTTGCGCTAATGTGTGTTGTCGCACGCGAAGAACGAAGCGTCAGTGCAAGCAAAGAAGGCATCAATCAGTCTACTGAAGAGCGACGCAAACAGCGACACACGTACGCTCCACTCCGAGTGCACGAGCGTGTCTTCGAGATCGAGTACGAGCACTGGCACGGGTGGCGTATCGGCTGGTACTTGTGGGATCGGCCAGTCCTGATGACGTGCAAGCGTGCGTTAGTCTCCTTGCGATTGGTCGGAGCTACTGCGACTCGACGATTGTAAATATCATGCAAAACGCACGGGCAAAAGCTTCTCGCGCGACGGCTCTGTGAACGGCAAGAAGAGCTCTTCGACCTTTGCTGCGCCAAATGCGTAGATGTCACCAAGGAACGTTGCATTGAGCGTGTCGGTGATGCTCTGCTTCGTCGCTTTGTCGAGCACAAAGTGCCAGAAGATCGAACCAGAGACGCTGCCTGCGAGCAGCGCAAACGAGATCTTGCTCGGCAGCGACGACGTCCGGACACCCGAGACCGTCGCAGCGGTTGCACCGCTAGCTGGGCCTTTCTCAAGTTGCCGCGCCTGACGCCGTGCTTGGCGCGACACGACGTTCAGCGGAATGTCACGGCCGACGGCAGCAAACACGTCGCCAGTCGCTGCGGCGTTGTTCGCGCCAGTGCTGCTAGCAGTGCCTGTGGATGCGTTCGTGGAGAGGCGCAGACGCGCCGCGCCGTTGCCAGCGCGCAGCAGTCGCAGTGCGCGCGTCGTCAGCATCGTGGATCACTCGAGAATGTGTGTTGTCACAGCCGAGATCGATCGATCCGCTCGTTTGAATTGCGTAGGCAACAAAGTCAATGGCCACTCTCGATTGTCCAATATACTGTACAGCATTTGTCTGCAAACAAATATAAAACTAAAACTATTCCAAAACAAATTAATCTAGATCGTTTGGTCAAAAACACAAAAGCAAACTGCAAAGCGTAGCAAGCAGGACGAGCGATCATGCTGCCGTTCCGTGGACCGCCGCCGCCGCGCGGGTTCCCTGGCGCAATGCCGCCGAGTACGTCGATGCGAGTGTGTTTATGTATATCTCAAGCAGTGGCGATGGCTGTATGGGTTATGCTCAACGTTGCCTACTGCTTGTACAAATGCACACGACTCATTGTGAATTGTTCCTGTAGACATGGGTGCACCGGGTCCAATGATGATGATGGCTCGTCCGCCACCGCCACCGCCGCACATGCTCATGGGCGGTGGCGGCATGGTGATGCATCCGCCACGTGGCGTGATGCTCGCACCGCCTCCGATGCATTTCCCACCGCGTCCGATGTTTCCGCCACCACAACAGCCGCAACCGCATTTGTTGCCACCAGGCATGGCACCATCTGGACCGCCAGGCGTAACGTCATCTGGTCCACCAGGCGTAACGCCAACTGTGCCATTAGCGCCACCAGGCACGGAACCAACAGCACCAGCCGCAACAACGACAGAGACTGACCCATCAGCTGTCTCCACAACCAACAGCGCTCCAAGTGAGACACCAGCAGTTGGTGCACCTACAACGACAGCAGCGCCAAAGGAACGCGCAGGACCAACGACTGCGTTCGTCGGGCACTTGCCGCTCGACCTCCATGACTCGTACATTCGCCAACTGCTCGAGGTTTGTGTGTTGGTTTTCGATACAAATTCCTCTACAAAGTGACATTTGTATGCGTTTCTTGAACTTGCAACTGACAATCACTCTTGCGTTGGACCTACCCATACCAAATAGAAATGCGGATCGGTCGTTGCGTGGACGCGCGCGCGGGATCCGTCGACCGACGCTGCGCTGCGGTTTGGGTTTGCGACATTTGCAACGACGCACGACGTCTTGCGTGCATTGCGGTTGCTCGATCGCTTCTCGCTGGAAGCAGACAATGCGATCTGCGTCCGTGTCGATATAGCTGTCCAGCCACAATTGGATGCAGTTGCTGCGACGCAATCCGACGCTGCAAAGCAGATTGCAGAACGCCGGGATGCAATTGTCACGCGCGAGTTGGAAACGATTGCAACGAGCTGTCGTAAGCATTTGGCGACGCTGCAAGCAAAAGCTGCAAAAGCTGCCGCGAAAGCAGCAGCGAAGGCCGCAAAGGCGGCTGCAGCGCACACAGCAGCAAAAGCAGCAGAAGCAGCAGATCCACAAAGCGTCGACATTGCAATTGCGGCTGCTGCAGATGTGTCTGAGCAACAGCAGCTGCCGCCAGCGACGGTGCAATTGGACGCTAATGTGACAATGAACGTCGTTGTCGAGGCGGTTTCAGTCGACAATGCGACGACGACGACAAGCGATGCGATTGCTGCGACTGCGACTGCTGCAGTCGCATTGAGTGACGAGCATGCGTCGGCGATTGCTCGAATTGCAGCAACCGACGCGCCTGTAGCAACCGTTGCAGCAACCGACGACGCCGTAGAGCAGCAGCTCGAGCAGATGCAACGCGACGTCGCGCTTGAGCAGCAACAACGAGAGCAACAGCGCGCGTCGGACCCAAGCAGCAATCATCGCCACCGGGACCATGACGACGCTGTGAATGCCGACGATCGCAGCAGTCGACGCTACGAGCGCCCGAGTCATCGCGATAGTCGCAAGCGTCGCGATCGATCGCGGTCCCGGTCGCTTGAACGACGTTCGCGCCGCAGTCGCTACGACGACCGCGAGCGCGATTACGAGCGTCGGCGTCATCGACACGAACGCAGTGTGAGTCGTTCGCACAGTCGCAGTCGCCGCGATGCGCGTACTTCGAGTCGTCGCGCTGACCGCGAGAGCGAACGACGCAAACGGCGGCGGCACCACCGGCATCGCACGTCGTCATCGTCCCGGTCGCGCTCGCGGTCGTCGTCGACTGCGTCGTCGAATGCGTCCGAGCACGGCGACGAGCGGCGTCACAAGCGCCAGCGTCCGCATCGCGACACATCGACACGTCGCGCAGCTACTGCGTACATTGGAGAAGATGAACAATTCGAGACGGTCGCGACGGTGGACGGTATCGGCAACGCTCCACAGCCACTCGAGCCAGTTCCAGCGCCTGCAGTTCCACCCAAGATCGTATTGGGGCTCAAACCCACAACGACAACGAAACCCGTTGCAATCATGTACGCTCTCGTTTTCTATGCATTGCGACTGTCTCTACCTGTCAAACTGACTCTCTCTCTCTCTCGCTCTCTCTCGTACGCACTTGTATCAGTCCGACTGTCGCAGCGTTTGTCGTCGATGACGAAGTCGAAATCAAACCACAACGGACGATCGTTCCACTCGACTATACGGAAGACGAGCGCCTCGCAGGTGCAACGATGCAGCAGCGCATCGATGCATCCGTCGCGCGCATCAACCGCCGCGAAGTCGTACGTCGTGTTTTGTCGCTTTTGGGCTCCTCGTATGACACTAAACTGGCTCTATTGGGTCGCTTCGTAGGACGTTACGAGTCTGATCGACCAGATTCCAACGGACACAGCTGCGCTGTTTGCGTATCCAATTGACTGGGCGGCCGTCGATCAGCACCGGATCGTCCACGAGACGATGGCGTCGTGGGTGAATTCCAAAATCGCCGAGTACTTGGGCGAACCGGAGCCGACAATGGTCGCGTTCGTACTCCAGAAGCTCACGCAACACGCACCTGCGACTGCGCTGTTGTCCGAGTTGGCGCTCGTGCTGGACGACGACGCAGAAGTGTTTGTCGAGCTGCTGTGGCGCAAACTCGCGTTTGAAGCTGCGCGTGCAGTGAGTAGCAACGACTGACGAGAGAGCAAGAGCGCATGCGATAGTGCGAGGAAGAAGAGGAAGGAGCACGTGCGTGCCGTCGAGAGTAGCGCATGTGGCAATGGAAGCGATTCGCATGCATTGGCAAAAGTATATAATCATTACCTACAACTATGTGTCTAACCAAACGTATGCAAAGCGAGCTGGACGTTGCGACAATGCTTCACAGACGCTGGCATTCCATGTTCAATGTTTCGCTCAATGTTCACTTGTGTCTGCATCAACTCACTTCATCTTCTTGAGGTCGCGTGCGATCTCTTCTTTGAACGCAGTCGAGAACTCGCGCACCTTGGGTGCTGCTTTCTCAATCGACGACAAAAACGACGTCGCGCCTTCGTTCGCAATCGACTTGGCGTCCTCGACGCGGTAGTGCGTCTTGAGCGCAAAGCGCTGGAACGACCGGTTGTTCGCGAGCGCCTTCACGGCGACGTCGTTCACGACGTAGGACACGAGGCGCTGGATGAACGACATGCTGTGGATGTGGCGTGTGTGGATGTGGTGGCGATGACGAGACGTGTGCTGGTAGCTTACTGGTGTCGAAGCTGCTGGTTTTGCTCTTCGCTCAATGTGTGTTGATCTGCGACTGGCTTGGACTGCAACAAACATTCTAGACGGTGTGAAATTATCAAGTTACGATATCGTGTCATCGAGTTACAGCTTCGTTGCAAGTCAGTTTGGAAGTCTTTTTACTTTCTCAAACGCAACTTCAGCAAAGTAAAGCAGAAGAGCAACGGCCGAAAATGTTTGTTTGATAGGAAACGCGTGCACCATCGGAATACCAAAACTACTGCAGCGATTCCTGCTAAAGAATGCAGCAAGACAATTGCACCAGCAATCCTGTGCTGTCTGTGCTCAACGGACGAGTGTTACAGTATAAGAGACTGCGAATATCAACACCCTGTCGCGCATCTCGCTGCCACGTGCAAGATTTCTCACAGCGTGCTTGCTCAATTGCTCTCAAAACGCAACAGAGAAACGCACTGAAAATATAGTGAGGCATTTTCACATATATTGCGTAATTAACAGTCGGTTACTATAAAGGGATTGAATCGAGCATACAAAAACACAGTGCTGTTTCCGACGGTCTCTCAGCCGCTCACTTGCTCGAGCTTCACACGGAATTCACGACCACACACACACACACACAGAGCCTCCCTTCCTCCACACAGTCGTCGCTGTCGTAGCTGCCGCCATCCTCACCATGATGCTCAACAAGCTGCGCTCGTCGGTCGCGCCGCGATGCGTCCAGACCATCCAAGGTATGTGCGTCTACCCGTTGTGTGCGTAACGACTGGCGCAGTGAGAGCGCACACAATAGCGCGAAAACGGAGGATGCGAGACCAGCGGAATGCAGGACGCGTGAAGCGCCTTCCGTCATCCTCTCCTCCATCTCGTGTGCTCCCACCACTGCACACACTACGCTGTAGCCACGTACGTACGAGCGTGCTTCTCACACTCGCTCGCTCTCTCTCTCTCTCTCTCCATTGGTTCCCACACACACACGTAACAGCTCGTGCTGCGGCCATGAGCACAAAGACAACGGCGTCGGCTGTCGACACGTTTGCGTCGCCTGACCACTACTTTGAGAAGGACCGCATTTCCGTCGGTGACCCGTCGAAGCGTGCGTTCACGTACTTTCTCTTGGGTGGCGCACGCGTCGCGTACGCAACGGCCGGTCGCCTCGCTGTCATCAAGTTTGTCGGCTCGATGAGCGCATCGGCCGACGTGCTCGCGCTTGCGACTGCGGAGTTTGACCTCAGTACGATCGACGAAGGTGCAACCGTGACCGTCAAGTGGCGCGGCAAGCCGATCTTCATCAAGCACCGCACGGACAAGGAGATTGCGATCTCGAACGACGTGAACGTGAGCAACTTGCGCGACCCCGAGACCGACGAAGAGCGCGTTCAGGACCCGAAGTGGCTCGTCGTGCTCGGTGTGTGCACGCACTTGGGCTGCGTCCCAACGTCGAACGCCGGCGAGTATGGCGGCTGGTTCTGCCCGTGCCACGGGTCGCACTACGACCTGTCGGGTCGCATTCGCAAGGGCCCTGCACCACTGAACCTCGAGATCCCGCCCTACAAATTCATGGAAGACAACAAGATCTTGCTCGGGTAGAGGCTATGGAGATGCTTGCAACGACAGTAGTGACGATGGTGTCAGTGCGCAGGAGTAGTCGCTCGCATAGCCAAGCATCGAGTGGACTTGTAGCTGCTGCTGAATTTTCATGATGATACGAATTGCAACGTTTGACATTGTGTTTACGTTTATGCGTTTTTGTGATGCAATCGAATGCAATACTGTGGTGTTTTGTGTATGGTGCATGGGTGATTGGTCACTCAGAACAGCCCAACATTCGCAACCTTTGCAGTTGTGGGATCGGTGCGATCTCACCTCTTAAGACATATGAAATTCGTCTGTTATCGATGGCGACATTGGTATACCTGCTGTAGCTATGTGTTATTGTCTGCTGTCAGTTCTTACTAAAGTTGCAATACCCCGGATACAACACGAAAATAGTTACAATTAATAATGTTTATGTGTGTTTATTGGCGCGTTGAACGAATGCATAAAATATCATATTTGTAGAATTTGATAGGACAAATCCTATTTTCAAGAGCTTCTACGCGCTGATTTATACACATCCAAAATATGGCAGCAGTATGAGCTCTTCATATGATGAGGAGCTCACAACTAACCGCTGACACCGACAACAGCTCATAAATATTACTCCGATATATCGAACACTACTTGCTTGGGATCCAGTCGTATCACATTACGTACTGTATTCGAATCTTCTCTAATGACATGACATATTTTCCAATTTTTGGTCCCCAGATGTAAGTAAACATAAAAGCCACAGAACAGCCGCATTCGTGCTATTTCACAATAGTAATTATTGTATACCTCGTTCATTTTATCTAGTTGCGCTCGATTGTTTGCGTACATAAATGTAACAAATTTATCGTAACATCGCTCGCAGAAAAATAAATGCTGATTTAGAGTAGCGCAATTCGGTTTCTGTATGTTAGAATAAGAGTAGCATGCAATATATGAGTCTACGCAAACGTAAGACAACGAACATACCTAAACATACAACAGTAGAGTATGGAGCTTCTGTAATGGGACTCAGGCCAGTCCTGCTTATCGCGTATGCGAACTGCTGGACGGCACTGATCCCGTGTCTTGAGGAAGCGCTGACTTCAGCAAAGGGAACTCTCGCTAGGAGAGCCGATTGCCTTAGCCGAGCTGGTCTTG
>JAADXH010000477.1:0-22292 GCA_023337595.1 Globisporangium camurandrum
AACAGCTAACTTCCTAGTTTTAGTATGTTTAATACTAAAGCTAAATCTATTCTAAATGAATGGTCCTGCTAACTTCTAAATTGTTGACTGTCTAATTGGTCTAAATGTCTAACTATCTTGCATATATGACCAATTATAAAGCAGCTTGACAAAGCTGACGTTAAATGTATTGCGAGAATAGAATTCCGCAGCGCTGGGTTATTAAATATAACCAGCGCGTGTAACCCCGTTACAAGCAGCATGTATTGCATTCTCAATCGTACATTCCGACCGCGACTAAATTTTGTGTCACATATTTTAAAGCGTAATTGTGAATTAAATTTGCGGATATATGACCAGTATAATTTTAATCCACAATACGGTATCATAGTGAAATTAATCACCAACATAAAAGGCAGAATAACATAATAATGGTTCATATACCTCCAGTTTTACTTTGACCAGTCTTACATGTATCGAATGCTCAGCCATGCAGTTTCGAACACAAAGCTCTATATAGTTTTAAAGTTACCTTAATACGCATAGCGTAGGTATTTACCTTAAGATGCTTGATGAGACATTGAACTTTTTTTATCCGGACTATTAAGCCTTGGACCATTATGTGATACTTTACATTTAGCACCGCAAGTTGGTAATGATGAGAAATAATTTTGCGACGACTTTTAGTTTCTAAAAGTGGTATCATATTTGACGCAAACGTAATGCGTGGAGCATCATTATATGTATTCAAAACGTATACGGTTGGCGAAACACTAAAATTGAAAACTCAATTCATTACCCCATACCAGTTTTTGGTCTTGCACAATACGATTGCCAAGTAATCCGTTGTTTTTTTGTTATTAAGTAACTCGACCGGAGATCAATGGCAAATACACAGATAAAATCAATTGTTTAGATCCGGTCTTAAATAGTACAATATAGCGTGACATTATATATATATTTCCTCCGTAACACAAAGGTTGTCATATACCAGTTTCAAGGGTGTAAAGATGTTGTCCATTTGATTGTATATAACGTTGTAGTCATCGTGTTATACATAACCATCCCCCAAAGTAAAAGTGCAGCAACAGCATCTAAAACTGTGATACGAACAGGAAGACGACCTTCGCGCTTCAGCAACTCCTTGTACATGAGCCTGCGCTGGAAGTTGTTGACGCTACTGTGTGTAATGAATTCGTCCATTACATTTGGTAGCGAGAGAATAACATTGTTGAGAGTTTCTCTTGTTGTCGCCTGATACGCTTGCTCGACAGCGCAAATGAGATCGTCGATGTTGTCCTGCTGAATGCGCTGCTGTAGCGACTAAATGGTGTCAAAGAGTCTCAAATCCAGTACATTCCGCCCAGTGGACTTGGGTGGTTGGTTGCCGAGGCGTATGTCGAGTCCCGTCAACTGCACTGTCCTAGTCGGATTGTGGCCAACGCCTCGCATTTGCGGCAGCACACAGTTGACTAGACAAGCTCGGGAAACTTCGGCATCAATTCTCCCGAAGCGCTTAGTGAAAGTCATGCCTCTGGAGCGATTGCTACCTGCGCGCGTCGCTGGCTCGCGCGTCACCAGCGGCGACATCTCGAGTTTCCCATCAAACCACTCGTTCCCGTGGGCGTCGAAGCGAGGGCGCGCCACGTCAACAAGAGACATCACTTCGTGATAAATCATTTGCTGCGTGTCGCACGGAGTGGAGGCTCTTTATCAGTAGCGGTAGTAGCTCCGATTGGTTGCCGTGAGAAAGAACTATTTTTCGTTTAAATGGACGCATTCGCACATGTCATGAAACGACATGCTCGACCGATCCACAAAGCTTTAGCAGAAGACGTGGTGCTTGGCGCGTGTTTGCTTGTCCAGCACGAACATCACGGCGTTTAGGTGTGACCACATGTCGCCAGATCGAACCATGCACCAAACGGCCATGTGGGAGACGAACGATCTAATATTTTGAAAACATGATTCAGGAGCAGAAAACTACATACAAACCCAGTATATAATGCACTTATGAAAATTAATAGGTTAAGTACCACAATGCTTAGGTAGAATCATTTCGTACCAGCACACATACAATATATTTTTACTACGTTGTCTGGAATTCCTAAAATATCTAGCTATAATAATGATCACATCTTCGAACATATCACATTAAATCAAAAGCGCTCAATATCTTGTAATAATTGGGGCAGCTGAGAAGCCGCACTACCACCCCTGCAATACGGCGCAGCATTGACACAGTGACCATCACTGTGCTAGTATCGCATCTATTACTCCACAACTACACGACACATTAAATATCATAGTACTGTCATGATCGTACTACGTAGTAGTTATAAAATCTGTCAGGTCTATTTTGTAATCAAGGATCGGACGAAGCAAATGCGAAGCGAACTTCTGAGATTATTTGCGAAGTAGATGAACATCTCAAAGCTGGTACTTGAGAATTTTCTGCTTCTCATAAACTGTTTTGTAAGAAGCAAGATGTAGCCATTTTGTACGGTCGAAACTTCGCGTTTGATCAATGTGATTGGTGGGTTGAATTTAAGAGCATAAAGATCGATGATTGGTCAAAATAAGCCTCCACAGCCACGACTTCTCGTCGACGCATGGCATGAGCCAGCGTGTGCGATGCGAATCTTCAATGGTCCGCCACCGCAACGCTCCCTGTATCAAACATCTACACCATTGCCGTCACTGCACGCATCTACGAGCGCATCAACACCAACAAGTCGACGACTGCGACATCGTTACGGTTCGAGAACGTCGAGTGCGCGCTTCCGTACGTGCTTGGCCTGCACACGCATCGCGGCGGCTTGCTCCACCATCACTGCCACTGCGCAACAACACCTACGGCTTGACAGGCGCTGGTAACGGCACGTGTGTGGTTACTTTGTCGACAGCCGCTGACCAAGATACAATCATCGCGTGGCGCTGAGGGTCGCTGCTGGGTGTGCGCAAGGAAGTGCGGCGCGTGATGGCGTTGCTGCCTGCGTTGTCAGGTGCACTGTGCTCGACAGGTGCTGGTGAATGCTCGTGGTCACTGCTTGGCTCAAGCGTGAGTATGTCACAACTTTAACGCTGCGACAACGACTGAGAGTATGTGACTGACGCGAGAAAAGCGTTGAGGGCGTCCATGAAATGCTACTGCGCACACGAGGCGAAAAGCAACAGTGAGCTGTTTTACGCACCGAACAGCTTGAGTCGTGTGCAAGCGAACGCACCGAGTGAGTACCGGATGCGTTGCTACTTGAGCAAGCAAGAGCTGCAGGCAGTTGACTCGTACACGCGAGCGTGAAAGTGGGAGCGCGCATGAGCAGCACATACGTTGGCTGCAGCGAGAGAAGGAGTAGGGGCTGGATGCGCTTGTGTCCGTGAACGGACCGAGAGCTCGACATAGTTGGCGACGGCACGAAATTGGAGCTGTGCATCGGATGAAAGCGCGCAACGCGCAACTCGCATCCGCCGCCGATGATCGCTGCTCTGTGGATCATTGAAATGGCTTGAAACGCCCCTTCGCCGCAAGTTCGCTCTATTCGTGTGAATGCTTCTGCACATTTTGGCCAATCAAACGAGACAAAAGCGAAGTTTTTCGATGAAGTACATCCAGAGCTTCGCAAAAAAGAGGGAAGTTCAAGTACCGAAATACCGACTTCAAACTTGTCGGTAAAATCAGCCGCGAAGTGATAATACCGAAATGCGGACTTCAAACGGCAAAACTTCGTCCGATCTTTGCTTGTAATCGTAGAACAATTCAGCGCGCGATATCGTTTCGAATTTTGTTGGCAGTTGCGTTCGAAAATTTACAATTTTTGCGATGGGTTCACTCGTCTGTCTTGACGGAAATGGCTTAACTGAAAGTACAGTACACAACTCGGGTAAGTATGAATCCGAGTCTGAGCACAGTTTATTCGGGTCAAACATGCCATATTGATGGCATGTTTACACCACTCGAGAAAACCGCCCCCATCGAAATATGAGCGCAACGACAAGCAGCAGCAGCCGCAATGGCGCCGACACGTGCATGTGGACGCAGGGCGAGCGATGTCGTACGCCGCCACGGTCGTGTCGCGATTGCCTCGATCGCACGAATGACAATGTACGTTTGTGTGAGCTTAAAACGCAGCAGCATGCAAGGTTGAAGTGATCAGAGTGATGGTAGATTGTCAACTTGATTTATGATGTCGATGCAAAGGTCCGCCCTGTCAACGTGCATGGCTCACTCACTCGCATACAAAACATGCTCGCTTGTACTTACACAGTGCGGCATCTCGGCAATCGGCGCTTGTGTGAGTCAGTCGACAACCGCAACCGCACACTCGCCAACTCACTTTGCCGCACGCAACGCAGCCTACTGTCCCATCGATGACGCCGTGTGCAGTCGCTGCGTCGCGCAATGGCTTGCAACAATCGCTACGAACGCCTCGTCGATCCTGACTGCAACGTGCGTCGGTGCGAACGGCTGCGTTTGCTTCGCTGCGTGCGAGCTGCCAAACTGGGAAGCGCGCGTCCGCAATGCTGCGCAGTGCATATCCCATACGAACAGCAGTCTTTCAATCGACAATGCGACGATTGCGGTACCGACCGCCGACGGCACTGCTGCGCCATCTGCGCTTCCAGCGTCCAGCGCATCGACGACGCCCACGACCGGCCAAGTGCTGCTCGCCGGTGCGATCTGCTTTGCCGCGGTTCTCGTGTTTGCTGCCATTTCGCTCGGACTCGGGAAGCTCGTGCGCAAGATGGACCAGAGCGCGATCCGTTATCGTCGCGACCGCTTTCTCACTGCATTTCGACTCCCACAGCGCCCGCGAACGGGCCCGACGCTCGAACTTATGGGCTGGACAACGATGCGCGAGCAGCTCGTCCAGGATGGAACGACGACTACTGCTGCTGCTGTCTCGAGTGCCGTGACGCTCGCACCGCCGATTGCGTACGTGCCGGCGTACGCGCAGCCGCAACGTAGCGATGTTTTGAGGAATGGAAGGAGCGACGGCGCTGCGAACGAGCGTGCGCTGTGGATCCACTGGTGACCAGAGTTGTAGGACAAGAGAGAGAGAGAGAGAGTCCAGTGACTGTGAATGTGTTGTCTGTATCAACTTTAATGTAATGTGATAGTGTTTGTCTGACATTTGTTGTTTGATCCTGTTGTTGTTTAGTAAAGGTGTCGCTATTCAAGATTGCCAGACATGCTGGTGTCAGCAATGGTATCGCCTACTGCATGCGTCTGTCGGTGCTTAGATGCAGCACTTGCCACGATAGATCGCCTGCTGGAGCTTGATGCGTTTGTACCATGGCTTCTTCTTCTTCTTCTGCTGCTGCGCGCTCGTGTCGGCACTGTCGTCACTCGCTTGTGGGTCTTTTGCTCCAGCGGCATGCGCACTTGCGTGCGTAGCGCCTGCATCAGTCGACTGCGCGGCCGCTGGCGCCGGCACGACGACTTCGAGCGTCGACTTGGTCTCGACAGCGTTCATTGTTTTGTACAAATGCGATCGGTGTCTGTGCGTCCAAGCTGATCGCAGACTGCCGCTACGCCAAATCAACGCACGAGAACGCTACTGTGTAGAATCACCCATACATTACTTTATTGACTCGAGTCGCTCGCACAACGACGAAGACAACGACCACAGCATGAGGTTCGCTCGCTTGAAATTTTCATCTTGGCGTCAAAGTCAAAGCAGCTCCAACTTCAAGCTTCAATGTGATTGACGACGACGATGTGTGTTTGGAGAGAGATACCAACGATGCTCTTCACGACGAATGCAAGCAAATACAAATATTTGTATTGATTGCAACTTTCCGGTAGTCTAGCACCTGCACTGTCGTCATCGTTAGTGTGTCGCTGTGTGCAGCTTTTGGCCTACAGACTCGACACACTACTGGTAGAACACTTGGTGCATGAGCTCCTGTTTGAGCACGATCTTCTTCTTCTCGCTCGCGACGGCCACTGCTGCTGATGCTGCAGTCGATGTTGATACTGAGCGTCGAGCGTCGCCGTCGCTGCCGGCGAGTTTAGCTGCGACAGCGCGGCTACTCTGGCTCGAGCCACGCACGACTTTGACTGTTTGGAGGCGCACTGATGCAGCAACAGATGAAGCAATTGGTGTCGAGGCGGCAGCGCTCATCGTGTTAAGAAGCGCAAGTAGGTTGGCTGTGTGTGGGCTGGTGAGTTCGGTTGTGAGTTTGTCTTGCGGTGTGTTGACGGAGCACAAACACAAATCGCGTGAGCAAGGTCGCGCTTTGATCTTGGTTTCACTATGGTCAAAGCCAACATTGCAAATGACGTGGCGCAAAAGTATCGACAACGAGACCGACGTCCTGGAAAATGTATTCACACTTTGTTGCAATGGATAGCTACTGCTGCTGCGGCGTACGCTCATCAGTGGTGGCACGGACCGCGAAAGAGCGACTGCGAGATAGAGAACTTTTTCTTCTTCGGCTGTGTTGGTTGGTCTTGTGCGAGCTGCTGCACTTTACTGAGGTCTGTCGCCTTGGATGCACCAGCGATCGCAAACTTGTCTGTTGCCATCGGCTTTTGCTGCTGCTGTTGGCTCTGGCTCGCCTTGGCGCTGATGAGGCGCGGCATACCGCTACTCGCACAGCAGTGCATGTTTGGTGTTTGCTTGATGCGGAAGGAAGGTGGTGGCGCTCGTTGCTGGAAAATCGACACTGCGGCACACGCAGCAACTCACCACAGACGTGTTCGATCACACATCGACCTCGTGCATTTGAGGCTGCTGTACAACACGCAAAGACTTGAGCAATGTCCTGCATGACATCGACGGTGATGTTCCCCGCGATCCTGAACGATGAACTCGACCATGTTCGTTGGTGATGTCCGGTTTCGTGTCTCGTCTATGCACACAATTTTTGATGCGCATCAAGCATCTGAGAGTTGTGAAGCCATTTCTGAGAGCTGAGAATATCTGATTACAGTATACCAGCTACAACTGCCAGACACTCGCAATCCTACCCGTGGACATTGTCGCTATCGTCAGCTGTCGTCATGGGCCTCGACCTCGACCGCGTCCTGCTCGTCTAACATTGCGCCAAGTGGAAGATGTATCGCTACGGCTGCAGCGTCTTGCAGCGAGCTGCTCACATCGTCTGGTCGCTCGCGCTCGCGCTGCAGCAGCGCCTCGTGAGTTGCTTTCCATCTTGCTAAGTTCATCCTCACGTCTCGTCGAAGTCTGCTCTGTGCTGAGAATCTTGCATTGTCGTGTTCACCAAATGGCACGCTCTATGGCGCGACTTCGGCCAGCAACGTCGCTGGTGTCGAGCTTTCGTTGCTACTACACCACCAGATCTTGCAGCGTTTGTCCGTCGTCGTCAATGCGTCGGACACTCCAAAAATGAAACCGATTTATACACATGCAAACTTCAGGTCAACAAGTCGCTTCATAAACGTTCACTGCTGATAACGCAGTCATGGTCGGGGCGCTTCGAGTGCGTCTCTCTCGGCATCGCTATTGCTGCCTCGCGCACCTTCTCCTTCCTCCTCTACTTGCACAGACTCTCCCTCTACTCGTGCACCACTTGGCGCCGATAGCGTCGCAGCGCCTTCGAGGAATTCGCGCTCGCTCTCCAGCAACTTGTCACGCAACTCGCTCCACCCAGTGAGCGCAAGCGCCGGGCCCGTGCGAAGCGGGCGGTTGCGCATGCGTTCACGTTGCGCTTGACGTGCACGCGTGCGTGCTTCCGTGACGCGATTGTGGAACCAGGCTTTCGATATGACGATACACAACAACACGAGACTCCCTATCCCTACGCCTAGATACAATTGCGTCAAAACTTTACTCCGCCCGCCGATTGCGCCAAACGTCGAGCACTGGAGCTTCGAGAGGATCGCCGCTGTGCGGTCGGGCATCTCACACGCTGCGACGCACACGCAGCCGGTCGTGCCGCGGCACATGCTACCTGCTGGCGGCATGACGCCCGTGTCCGCGAGCGACTCGCGCCAGCGGGCTTTGCAGCTCTGACACGCGTCGTCGGCGCTCGCGCAGTACGTAAAGTTGGCAGACGGAAAGTACCCGAGGAACGTCGGGTCGGTGCGTTTGTTGCGCTGCTGCGCGTAGTACGTGTACGTGTCGATACTGACGCACAGGCCCGTTGGGTCGACTGCGCACGTGTCTTTCTTGACTGCGACGTTCAAGCAGTCGTAGCAGTCGCGCGGCATCGAGCAGCGCACGCCCGTGTACCACGTGCATGTGTCACGGTAGTTCATCGACTGTTTCTTTGGTGCGCTCGTCGTAGCGATCACGATGACTGCAGGCGGTGGCGTGGTCACCGTCGCATTGTCTGTGTCTGCGTTGTCGCCGCTTGCGCTTGAGCTCGTCGTTGTGGCGTTCGTGGCGTTCATCGCCAATTCAGGTGTGCGCTGCTTGCGTCGTGCGGTGCTTCACGGTGACTGCACGAGTGTCCAACGCACGTCCGACCTCACGCATCCTGCGTCTTGATCACGACCAACGACGACGGCAGCCTTCTTGCTCCGACTGACATGTTCACGCTCTCATGGCTGCTTTAGTCGAAGTGCATGTGTGAAGAGCAAAAAATCCACTTGACACTTTAACTTGTTGTTTGTATTGACAAATGCGAAAGGGCATGGACTCACTGCATAAATGTCGCATGCAACATGTAAACAATAATCCCAATTATCACAACGTTTGAGTTGCTCCTCGCGGTTCGTTCTGATGTTGCCTCTGGTCATCCACATCTTCCACATCTCCATCGTCCGCATTGTTGTTGTTGTTGTTGCTATTGTTGTTGTTGTTCGTAATGACTCCAACACCAGCGAGCGTCCGCTGGCCGTTACTGATGCTGCTGTTGTCGTCGTCGCGCTCGCTCGCCAGCAGCTTGTCGCGCAACGAGTTCCAGCCACCGAGGGCGAGTGGTGGCCCTGTCCGCATCGGCCGTGCGCGTTGCTGTCGCGCCAATCGCCGCTGCTCGCGACGCGCTTGCCGTTCTTCGGCCAAAATCGCTTGACCTGTCCACAACCATACAAAAACCAAGTTCAAAGTGTCAGTCGATCGCTTTTTTCTGTAAAGCAATTCAAACAAGCATCTAAACGCACCGCGCTCATGACGACGCTTTGCAAAGCGCTTGAACAGCACAAAGCCGACGCCCATCGCAAAGAACACGACCGCGCCAATGTACGCTGACTGGACGAGCTTCGATCGGTCCATGCCATAATACGAACACGCGTTCATGACGATCGCGTTTGCGCGATTCGGCAATTCACAGTTCGAGAAGCATACGCAATTGTCTTTCCCACGACACACAGCAGGGAGTGGCGCAGCGTTCGTGTGTGCGATCTCGTTGCGCCAGTCGATCTTACACGCAGCGCACGACGCGTCTGCGAGCCCGCAGTACGTGTAGTTTGCAGCAGGGAAGAAGCCCTGGATCCCCAGGCGCGCAGTGTCGCCTCGTTGGTGCGGCGCATACTCGTTGAAGACGCTCATCGACACGCACGCGCCGTTGGGTGCGACGGCGCACTGGCGATTTGTATGAAGACGATCGAACGTCAGTGCATACTTGTAGGTAGACAATCGAGCGGTAGTAGCTGCTAACAGGAATGCACGCGTACCGTGTCGGTCTCGAGTGCGACGTTGATGCAGTCGTAGCACGTCCGCGGCATCGAACAGACGCTGTTTGCGTACCACGAGCACGAGTCACCGGTCGTCGCGGTGCTCGTGAGCTTTGGCGCAAGCGTGTTGTTGTTCGTGCCGCCGCTCGTGCGATTTGGTGCGACGATAGTCGGCGTGCTGTCACTCGTGTTTGGTGTCGTAGCATTCATGCTCGATATGGCGGTCGTGGATGTAATCGCTGGCGTTGTCTACTGCCGTTGTCTTGCACTGCGAAGCTCAAGTTGTCAAGTGATGTCGTGTTTGTTCATGCGCAATTTTTTCGCCATCAACACAAGGTTCAAGCAACGTAACACGGTACCGGATAAAATATCCAGCTGTTGAACTCGCAACGCTTCGTGCAAAACCATCATCATGTGGTGGCGTTGGACACACATACACGCTCCTGACACGATTTGCATTGTTCACGACCTAACTTACCTCGCTTGTGCAATTGTACTTGACATCGTTCGCGCGGCTCACACAACTATTGCGTACCGATTGGCAGCAACAAACTTGACGATTCTGTATTGGCACCTCGAGGAAACCAAGTTTATTTGAAATAGAAACGCAAAAATAAACCAATAGATGGCAAATAAATAAAATTGTAGTTCCCAAAACACATCTATCGCGCGTATTGCGAGTGCGGTCGCAAAGACGCCAAGTCGCTCGTGTGCTCGCGATGGCTGTGCCATCCTGCAAGTGTAAGTGACCCGCCGCGCGTTCGTTCAGTCGCGCGCACGTAGTGCCCTGTGCTCCTTCCACGCGCTGTGGTTTTGTATACCCAAACAGACACAAAGAACGTCAGTCACACACACTTACACAGTCGATCCACTCATTCCTCCATGCACGCACCTCGTGCGCGTACGCGCTGGAACAGATTGACCGCCAAGAACGTCGCAACGACGACGACAACTGCACCGACGCCAATCAGCGCGTAGCCCATCCACACGTGTGTCGCTGGCGCATTCGATCCTGCTACACGACTACTACTCTCTTCTAAAGTCGATTGCGGCATTGCAGTCGTCGTTACGCTCGTTGGACCTACCGATCGATCGGCGCTGTGCGTGCTGCTGCGATTGCAGACGTCTGAGACCGATGCACTATACAATGCGACCTCACAGTACGCGAGACACACGCAGCCGTTGGCGCCAACGCACGTGAGTGATGCTATCGAAGAAGGTGCATTGTGACCTACTACAGCGTGCATTGGATCGCGTTCGAGGCGTTCACGGTCCGCCAGCGACCCAAATGCGCCAGTGGGGAATGCGCGCGTCCATGTGGCGCGGCAGCTTGCGCACTGCGCGTCTGTAACGGCGCAGTACGTTGCGTTCGATGCGACGTAGAAGCGACTGCCGCCCGGCGCTGCGTCATCGTCATTTGTTGGCGCATCGTTGCTTTCTGTTGGACTTTGCGCAGCAAAGCGATGCGTTGCGCTTACGCACTGTCCATACGGATTGATTGCGCACTGGTAGGTGTGCATAGTGTCAGTTATAGCACGCTATAGAGCAGCTCTAAGCGGTAAACAGCAGCACGTACGTCTTCGCCGGACTGGAGCGCGACGTTAAGGCAGTCAAAGCAGCTGCGACGCTCGGAAGGCCTTGCGTCTTCGTGGAAGCGCTTGCAGCGACACGTGTCGGCTGCACTTGGCGACTCCTGCTCGACAGTGATGCTGACGTCGCTGCGCGATCCAGCGGATGAGCGTGACCCCGATGACGACGTCGAAGAAGGGTCCATGGTGGTCATTTGTGCGTGTGTGCTAGTCGACGCAAAGACGCGAGTGGCAGGTGCGTGCTGCACGCATGGTGTTGTTCGTGCGCTTAGTTGAACCGCAACAGCCGAGCATGTCGCTGGATGCCACGAAGTCAGCGTCCAACATTATCGTTTCATATCAGCAAATTAGTTACATAATTTAATATATATATGCTCATTTAAATCATGTGCTGAGTGCACATCTCCACCTGGCGCTTTATACAGCTCTCTCATTATGTCTTATCTCTCTTCCTACATGCTATGTTGTCGACCTTGTGTGTTGTGCTTTACACCCGTACAGACAATTTTGGAATACTGTAGCCATTAAATACTCGCTCCCTTTTTGTTTTGGTAGCATCTCTATATCGCTTAGTCATCAAATTGCACTGTAGTGGCACATCGTGCGACGTAGGAACGTGCATTTTACAAACAAAAACACAACAAACTTCGAAATATTGCCGAATGGCTACGAATAGTGAAACTACACATGTATAGCAATATGGTGAACACTGTACATTGTCGATGGAAACGTGAGCATGTTTTGTATGGTCATTGCTATATTATACTACATCCTTCCCAAACGTCTATTTGAACTTCGGAAGCTCTGGATCAAATATCAAAATATGGACATTGCAGTTCAGGTGCTTTAGAAGTTCTACAAACGGGAGAGAGATGTAATTGATAACCTGAAACGGAATACACTAACCATAGAATGGTAATGGCGTAGCCTACTATATACAAGTGATGGTACACTATTAGGACAAACGTAGTACGAGATAACATTTCCACACAATATTAACGCACCAGACAGGTGCATCGACGATAATGATGCGCGCACAATCCCTCTCTTTCTTGCGAATTGTTTTAGACGATATCATAAGGTTTCCTATTTCAATTTAACTCAATTTACTAACGAGGAAGTGCCATTAGCACTATACACTCGGATGGAACTACCTACGTAGTAGTGTATTGTAATTGGATTGCTTAATTATTTATTCGTTTCTACAATTCGCGACCCTTTCATACACATCCAGTTTGCGCTCACTTAATACCAGTATAGAGTGAATATAACAGTACTAAGTAGTAATATTGATAAACGTAACTGTAGCCAACTCACACTTAGATAGCAGCGTGTGCATCATACTTTCGACGATGTCCAAAATATGTGTCACGTTACTGAGCAAGTTAGGCTAAACATGATCAAATACCGTTGTTCCAAAAATGGGAAGCAACATAAATTGAAGTCGCATTTGAGACACATATCTAGCTTGCATCTGCTAAATGACCGACCATTAAGTTTTAAACATTTTCATTTGGTTTTCGAAATTGCCATACATTTTCAAATACCAACATGACTCAAAAGATACTTTCGCTGGCACAATTAGAAACCAATTATTTTTTAGAAGCGCTGAAGAAACTAAGCTTTTACATGCACTTTACAATAATGCTAATGACAAACATTTAGGCCCAAATAGGCCAAATCCGGTCAATATACCAAGCCGCTTAATGCCGTGTGAAAAAGCGTATCTGAAATTTAATCATTACAATTGATCTGCGCAAACAATCTCGATTTCTCGCCTTCACAAGCACTACACATTGAACCGAATTGTATAAATACGGTTAAAAAAGACTCGTTTTGTGACATCATTTCAAGAAGCACTGCTTTCTTGTTGATAGGCTTAGAAGAACATATGCATATTTATATCACTTCGGGGCTACGACTTTGCTGAGATAAAAATTCAATTTTTGTTATCTCGCATTGTATATTGTATTCACACATATTAATTCAATATATATTACGGTACTCCATAATAACATGGTCAGAGATACATGAGAAATGTACTCACATGTAAATACTGTATTAGCTTGCGTTTACAACTTGTTGTCAAGCGACTTCCGCTTCAACATTTATATATGTAGATAATACCCAAAACCTCACAACATTTTGTACCCGTACATCTTCGAATTCGTAAATCACTCGAACTTTCCAACAGGGCGTTTTAAAATGCCTTCAATATGCGTGCATTTATTAGATTTCTCTAATATGTTTATCTATAACAATGTGTGCAGACTTACATATGTTTGTGTGTTTGTGTGCTTTGACCAGATATGCTTTGTTTGCGATTTACGCATAACACGACGAATATATGACAATTGCATTTAGATAAACAGTTGGAATGTCATTTAATATGTATGAACATTGACTTATTCATTGATGATTTTTTGTAGCGAACACGAGTAGTCTATTTTGCTATTTAAATGCTAGTCACATCTATTGATTCGAAAATAGCAAGAACCACTCAAACGTTACTGAAAAGACACGCACATGGTGTAGATATATTATTCCGCAATATTGGATTGAGCGGCGAGTTTGGTGATAAATGCATGCATTACTACAGCTGTAAATGAATTTGTTTGACATCGAGTCGTTTCAAATACATTTGCACAGAAAATGTGATTCGGTATTTTGAAATACTGTTATGTTGTCTCAAATATGGCATACAGTTCTGTATTGCAGGGATGTTATACATTGCTCCAAATTGTGCATACTATCTCTGTCTCACAACATTTTTTTTAGTTTTTGTAGTGCTCGATCTAGAGTTTTCGCTCAATTTATATGCGAGCGGGGCTGTTGGATAGATTTCAACCAGACGAATGACACGGGTGTTTCAATCAAATACGCCATGTGTACCCATGAAAAATGTGTGTGTAAGATCATACTTAGACGGTCTCACAGTTTACCCGCAGTACAATCCAAAATCTGATTTCATTTAGGAAGCTATCGATTCGTTCGTTTTACGCTCAAAATTGATCACATGTAAGCATCAGTAACATAATCCATTTGTGGTTTTAAACACTTCGTGCTTCAATTGTGAGCAATGTGATTACTACTTAGTCGCACATCTGGTCATTACTACTCAATTGCACAACTAGTCATTTGCATGATGTGATATAGTCGACGTGTCAGAAAAGTACACAAAAATATAGTAATGCATGTGATGTACGCCACATCACAATGCATATAGCATCATGTTGTGAGACAGAAGCAGTATATACGTATTGTACTTTTGAGACGTCATGATAACCGCATCTAGTAGGGAATAATATGATGAAAATCTAAGCCAAGGTACACAAAACATTGATGTGTATATTAATGAGACCAGACAGTCAACTGTTGCAAGATGACTATATTGGAGTGCACTATTGACAACAGACATTTTGCCAACTATGGCAGTCGAGCAAATCGATAATGCGAGGTACGTGATGCACAACAGCACGTGACAGAAGTATGTTGTGAGCATTTTCGTAGTACCACGCTCTATGATACGGAAATGTGGGAGAGAAGCGCGGAAGCGATGAGCGAATGTTCCAGAGATGGGTAATTTTTGTGATATAGGATTCGCCCTCGAATATTCGCTGCACAATATAACTTGTTACGTGGTATCGCAGGCATAACGTTCTCGAATTTACGTTCCACATCGTAGATGCTTCATAATTGGCAATAAATGGCAAACGAGCCAATCGCGCCCGCTTCGCCAGGCTGCTGGGTCTCAATACCTATTCAAACGCTAAATCACAGCTTCATTTGTGTGTCGCGCCAAGCGACCCGTTGAGTCAAACAACCTGTCTACTTTCGTATCCTGCCTCTCTCTCTCTCTCTTTGTCTCACTCTCCACTCTTTTTTTGTCTCTCTCTTCGCTCTATCTCTCCCCACTCTCTCTCTCTCTCCCCAACTCTCTCTTTTTCTATCTCTCCATCTATGTTTCTCTTAATAGCTGTGCGTGTGTCACTCGTAGTCTCTCTTTCACACTCTATCGCATTTAATTGTGTTCTCTTAACTGCAAATTTAGTCACATCTATGTTGAAAATATCGAAATGGATGTGTCACGCGAATTAATGTGACAGACACAGCAACTTTTGTATATAGATGGTGGGTATATGTTAACGCGTCGATGCGATAAACTTCAAATATTGCAACAATGTTATGGTACTATACACACGTTAGTGTTATGATACTCATAACAAAGCACGAGTTAATCCTAATTTCCAACATAAAACGTGAATACTGTCATTTACATACCTGCGACTCAAGTTCTTACACAAAGGTAAAAAGCAGCTGCTAAATATAGTGAACATATGTGTATAACTAATATGTTATATCAACGCTGACAAGTTAACAAACTGTATAAGCGTCTCACATACACAACTTATAACCTCTTGGTGGTGCCTGTTTCTTATAGTGAAGAGTAGGATCGATGAACGTATATACTCAATATTTATAATGTTTGGACATTATTTCGTCATAACTTCTGTATTGACAACTTTCTACATAAATGCCAAATAAAATGTGCGTTGTCGACGCCATTACGAGGATATATATATAGTTGATACTGCTAAGACATTTTATTGGACGTACCATTTTAAAGGCATGTCCATATTGTAATCGGGTTGTGACATGCTGACAACTTTACTAATTGTATATCCAATAGCGCGTTTACGGTTACGAATACAGTTGTAGTAGCTAAGTGACAACTCAAGTCGATCATTTAAGGTTTGCAGCAAATGCGGCAATCTTTCGACTCTCGCTCTACTGGCTTTTTAAAACAATCAACGACGAATCATTTACGCCACACTCAAACACCGCAAGAGTATTACAACTAGCGCTATATTTTTCCTATTACCATCCCTTACATATTAGAAGGTTAAGTCACACCGGGTCGTTTACATGCGGAGTGGTCACAGAGGCGTAGTCCCAAAGTAACCACTATCCGTACCGCTTGTGTTCTCGTTCACGGGACGACACGCAACGCGCAATTGACGTACTAAACATATTATGTCAAAACATAAAACAGGTATACACGATCGTTTTCATTACAATCACACCCTCTGACATTTAGCACCAGACAATCAAACGACGAGCATACACCTCTGGCGACAGGTCATCCCAAATAGCAAAATCAAACTTAGTAACACACAACCTTTTTCACAGGACAGATTTACTTGATTCCTCGTAAGGTACAACATGGCGCGAGATGTTGGCGTAAAGGCTCCATCGCAGCCGCATCAAGTAGCTGATAAGCCACTGTGCTGTTTTGAGAAGCAGAGTAGCAATATCGCTTGCTATCTCGGACGATTCGACCAGACTTGATAAGAAATGTCGAGCAAACCGGCGCAGGTCAGAAGAGTTCCCATCGCAAAAGCAAGTAAATGTAGTGTCGCCACATAGCCAAGTTCATACAAGATTTTTCTTGCGCTGCATCGTACTCACCGCTCGGGTATATTGGCACATGTAAACTTAATCAATCATCATTGCATACATGTTTCTATAAAACTCTTTCATGCTATTTAACATATAACGTAAACGACCAATTTAAGATCCGAAACACCAGTTTAGGATCCCAAAAATTTCACAACAACAAGCTTTTGCAACATTTTGTATTTGGATTTTGTAAGGATATGCAAAGGAATCAAAAATAGAGCACTCGTAAAAATTGTCATTGTCAAAACATGCACGTCGCAACACTGTAACTTCATGACATGCTGCATGCTATTCTCCACGACGACATCGCCATGCACGCTACTGTGTTGTGTTAGTGTGCACATAATGTCTTTGCTTATCCGATGTAATTTGGCTGCTTCGTTTGCAATTGCGCCTTAGCCGACGATTTTGGGATCTTAAACTGGTTGTTTACGTTACTGTTATGCATGGTATTATATATTTCAGCACAAATTGGATCGGACAGCTTACACAAGTTTTTGTTTGTATGAATGATAACACTCGATAATGTCTCAAATTTGCCGATAATTTCTTGATATGCTGCATAATGAAAAACTCTGATGTCGTATTCGTACAGAACAACTGATCAATAACTCTGATTATACACTATCACGCTATAGAACGCGGCGAACGGAGTTATGCGTTTGAGTGTGTACTAATCGGAAGGGTATTATAATATTACAGCTCCATTCAAAGCGCCAAAAAGCACACAAATCGGGTAGGGTATATAAATTGGCAAAACCGTTTGTTTGAAAAAATAAGTCGACAAATGGTGAACAGATAAATCGAAAGCACAACGTTATATTTCATGTAACAAATGTACTACAAAGGAAGGACATACTCACAGGCATATTGGTGGCCAATAAGACAACGTTCCGTGACTTAACATGCATCACTATAGTATGGACCACACAAAATGAAACTAAATTGTAAGTTGGATGTTGATGTGTGTAACTTTAACACACTGAAGGATGAGGTATTCTCTATTCGGACCAACCAAAACGATGGTTTGAATGAGAATTACAAATACATGATACCTCACATTCATTTATACGTTAAGTTATATTTTCACATGCAAATACTTCCAACATGTTACCGGCACTAGGGGTATGTATATGTGCAACATCAGTTGAATCAATGAAGTTCGGGAATGTTCAAGTCCGATCGACAGTAAGGATAGCCAAAAATCGACGTTCAAAGACGTCCGTGTCGATCCTGTCACGATGCGACGCTGTCCCGGCTGTTAGTTGAACCACTGTGTAAGGAATAAGTGAGTGCTAAAGAGACAATCAAGCCCGTCTGACCTTCGAATGTTTGTGTACTCTTTGATGACATGAACGAAGTCGACTGATCGCATGTTACTCGTGGCCTACTTGATGTTTTCATCGCTATCATTGGCATCGACGATTTGTCTGTTGCTGCCGTTCAAGCAAGCCATGCGCAGCTCGAAAGACATCTCACTAAATTTTTAGTCGTGTTCTGCGAATGAGTACGCGTCTAGTGCTCGCGAAGCTGCTTTTGTAGTGTCTGTTCATATTTTCACACTAGCGAGAGTGATCTGTCAGTCTCAGTTTGCTTCTTACAACAGCAAGATCAGAGCGTACGATGCGATTCGTTGTTGTGCGCGTTGTAATAGCACTGCCGTAACATGCACATACATACAACGACTGTATGTGCTATAGTCATTCGCCTTGGCTTGCAAAAACAAGAAGATATGTCGAACAAGGTCAATATGCGAGTGCCGCGTTGCAATCACATTCGCTCGTATGATCAACATGCGCGCACATTTGATCGACATGCAAACATGATGACACGTACCAGTGTATAGGGCGTCGCTGTGGCGTTGCTGTTAGCGCACACAGCTGCTGAACATTGCTGGTGGTCGAGCTAACTACGGTTTTGCTGTAGCTGTTTGCGTTTCGCTCGACGTGTATACTCGCAGTTGTATTATTATCTCATCACGTCGATGAAGGCATACCGTCGATGAAGGCATACCGTCGATGAAGGCATACACGGTGTTTAGCAGCATCGTGTCATCTGTGCGCGCTCGTGTCGCTGCACCCGTCGCATGTAGACGTGCGGAGGGTGTTGTTGCTTGTCATTGTCTGCTGCTCTCCGCTATTTGCTCTTTGTTGTCGTGTGCTGTGTGTTTGGATGTGGTCGCTCGAATGTTTAATTGAGATGATCGTCGATGTGATATCACAACAGTGAACCCACTAAATGCTGTGCATTTAGTGCAACCGTTTCAATTTGCATGGCAAGGACACGTCACTCCCTCAATTATTTATCTGGCTTTTGCTGGAAAACACTTCAACACCCCAGCATATTTAATAATTTTGCCAATTTCGCCGGCAAATACAAAAATGTCGGTTACCTAGCACTATATGTGTTTACGTATATTATACATAGGTATTGTCGATCCGGTGTCGCATATCAGCACGGTAAATATATGTTGGATATATTAGCACATGAATATATCAATACAAAATATGTATCTACTACTCAATGTATCTTTCACTGGTATTCTACTCAAAAACGTTTCTTGTTCTATAACGCACAAGGTTTAATTATATATACCATGTAACAAACGCACTTGTAGCTTCGGCTGTTGATGCATTGTGTCATTTGCCAACGCTTCGTTGACATTGTATTCACGCCTCACGCTTGCCGTACATCTGTTGTTCGTGGGCGTGTTAACAACAGTTGATGACTGACTGAAACCTCGTTGCATTCATGTTTGTGCTGCTATGCACCATAAGATCGCCATTGCGCGTGCGGAATCTGATAAGTAAATAGTGTGTCCGATACAACCAAAATTTCTAGAATTAAGATTTCGCCAGTACACAGTTAGAGTACATTGTGCGCGGCTGTGTGAAACTATACCTGTTTTTCGAGTATTTTGTACATATCCATGTTCTGTACGTTAAACTGGGCATAGTTGGCAAAGTGGAATTACCTGTGACCCACAACCTGCTGCCAGTTTTTGCGGTGTGCTCTAAAACAATATTTGTGCAAACTCCATTTTGAGCCACCTCGTAGTTTACCTGATTTGAAGCCAACAGATATCCACTTTAGTATCTGGATTCATATTTGAAAAACTGTTCATTGCGTCGTTGTTACGCTAATAGTTGTTCACGTGAATGCATAAATATAGCAATCAAACAAATCGTTGTATTAATTGTGGACAGTTATGATATATGCAATTTGCACACTCGATACATTTCACAATATTTGTTACTCAACGTGTCAGAGTGTATTCAACGCAACTTCACAACTCATGTGATGAAAGCCGCATAAATTACAAATAACAGATTATTGTGAGGCGTAAGTAGTACAGTTGACAATATACCATTCAATAATGCATTGCACCTGTCTTCTGACTTTTTATCGTCGATAATCGATAAAATTTTGTTTTAGTACGATGGTGGTATGTGACTTCATTCCGATATTGCCATATTGTGGATGTTCTCGTCAGAACACATAAGAAATAGCATAAGTGAGACACGGATTCGCAAAAACTCAGCAGTTCTGCACTTAAAAAAATATGAGGTGCATACCTTTTTGACCTCGTTCCATCGTTACAGGCCTTGCTAAGTATGTGTGCGTACTATCAAACATGTATATATTGCTAAGTGTAGTTGTTACCTCAGAAAATCGAGCTCTACATGTGTATTTATCTTAATGACTTCAGTATTGATGACGAAATAAATATACCATATTGAGATTAATGTGATATTGCGGTGTGGGCAATTGGATTCAGCTTTATCTAACCTGCTAACGTCGTGGCTTACACGTGTCATGCCAATGTTCACCAATGTTGTTTATCGCTCGCGTTACTGCACACACAGCAACGCCGTTTTTCGACACTTTTACACTGTAATCAGCCTCACAGAGCGTCACAACCACTCTAATAGCACAATGCGCTTACGTAGTAGAGATAGCAGCAGCGCTTTTGTAACAGGACATTACACAGCACCTTGCGCGAGGAAGCGTCTCGCTTTACTTAGAAGCAAGAGCGTGACCAGTGGAACTGAACAGTTCCCTCAATAGCGTAAGCGACTCAACAACAAAGACTTATGTTGAGCTTGGTGATTCTTTTACTGTTTATTTACTTGCATGTGTGGTTGCTGACGATCCGCCAGCAAGCACTCAAACTAGCTATCACTCTGACTAGCTAGTGACATATGCAAGGGAGGTCCCACACGTCAGCATCTCATTAAAACCCTACGTGGAACTCGCTCCACGAGCTTCCTCTGTTAAATGATGTAGTCCACATCATCTAACTAAAATATAATATCTAATCAACAAATCTACTTTCTAACTAATTGTTAGTATTGAATTATCTACTATGTCTTACTAAAATAATAAGTCTATGTGATGGGTCAAATCAGTTGACCCCATTACAGCTTTGAATGTCGTGTTATGCCACCACCGAATATATTATTGTCGTTGAAGATCATTCGTCTTGCTCAGGTTTAGGTCATTAACGTCACTAATGTGTGTTATATTTTAGACGAGAATAATGTAACTAGGTGAATTTGACTGGATTCGCAGCAGATTATTTCAACACTATCTTTGTTTAACAATTACGTTTCTTAGATCCAATGTAGTGACCTTTTTTTAACCGGCGAAAGCTATTTACTGAAATGCAATTTTCAAATCCGAAAACACCAGTCTATATTGGAGATCACGTAGACTATCATAGTGATGGTGGAATTTTTGCATACTTCAGTCTCATATAATCAGGTGAGCATTTGAAAATGCGGCTTTATACAGCACGTATTCATTAAATCTATACTTAGTGTTTAATATAGTGCGACATCCATCCGAAACACACCACAACAGATAATAATATGTATACCATGCGAAGTTTAACAATGCAGATGGAAGTCTTGCGATTTTTAACCTCATCATTGCATATGACCCCTTTGGTTAGCACCCAATTATATATATATATATATATATATATATCATGTTCCTACAACTGAATCCTGCTTTCTAAGCCATGATACATTGCTAACAATTCACATATCATTTGTCCATCAGTAGAGCGTCCATGCGTTTGCTCTGTAATCGATAAATATTGAACATGTGTGCGCACTATGCGCTTGTGTATAAACGCTCGCAGTTGTTCGCGCCAATGCGGTCACAAAGGACGTGCGCGATCAAAAGAAATTTTATCACCACAGCAAGTGATATCGTGTAAGTGATTCCGGCGAGTGCGTCTTTGAATATCAAATGTATCGCATAGAACTGCAGCAGCGACCCTCCGTTTCCAATGCCTCGTCCAAGCGTTACCTCAGTTACTATTAGTCCACCTGCACAAGTGAGTAGTGCTTGGCAGCGGCTGCTTTGGATCGCGATCGTTCTCGTGCACTGGATGTGCGCGATCTACTACTCGATTTGAGCTGCAGCAAACGCATGAATTGAATCTTATATATTAGTATTTAGTGCATACTTTGTAATGCAATACGTCCAGTATGTATTTACTTCTAATTATTACTATTTCGCTCCAAGCACTGGTTCACATACGTCACGGAGTCTGGTAAGTTGAAGACAGTCTCGTTCCCGATAGTGATGGTGAAGTTCATGCTGCTCGCCGTCGCGGTCGTCGTTGCGGGACGTTCGTCTGTGTGCTTGCTGACGGCTGATGATTGAATGTG
>JAADXH010000478.1:0-22281 GCA_023337595.1 Globisporangium camurandrum
CCCCCCCACACACACACACACACAAAACAAAAAAGCAACATTGCACAGCTCATGCACTGACGTCTACGACGGCTCGCCGTGAACACGGCTACCGCCCTGCACACAATCCAAGGTCTGGGGGATGGATGTTGGCAAGCAGTGCATTGGTTCGCTTGTCTGCCATTGGCTCAATATCATCGTCTCGGTCGTGTTTGTCGCCAGCAGCGCTGCCGATGACGACGAGGTGCGTCTCGCCTCCACCTGTTCGCTCAACCAGCACATGATGAACGACGCGCTCACATGCAACCTCCTAATCGCTTCTTGTATCGCTTCGCAAACGAATGCATACATAGTGTGGGGTCTACTTTGCCACGTACGTCGTCGACATGACGTTCGGACTCGCGCTCACGATCCTGCTCCTACATGTTGTGCGCACGTGCGCGACGCGCCACACGCTTGCACACCTCGTGAACTCGGGCTACTACGGCGAGCCGCCACAGTGGCGCGTCTGGAGCATGCAGCTCCTGAGCTACCTCGGCGTGTTGCTGCTCATGAAGCTTGCGACATTTGCGCTCGTTTACGTCCTCTACCGCCCACTCGCGCGCAGTGCAACAGCGCTCTTTGCCGGTTTTGCGCGCCATCGACACCTCGAACTGCTGCTCGTGATGGTCGTCGTTCCCGGCGTGGGCAATGCGCTTCAGTTCTGGGTACGTATGCAATTTACTATCAC
This sequence comes from Globisporangium camurandrum, assembly GCA_023337595.1. Classification (NCBI taxonomy): domain Eukaryota; phylum Oomycota; class Peronosporomycetes; order Pythiales; family Pythiaceae; genus Globisporangium; species Globisporangium camurandrum. The sequence goes on from JAADXH010000478.1 coordinate 710, forward strand.
TGTCGCTTCGAAGCTGTGTCGTTGACTACTTCCATACATACGCATGTAGATACTCGACTCGCATCTCCAGTGTTCGAGCGACCACTGGGTGTTTTACCCGCACCACGGCACGCGGGACGAGAAACATTGGATCCAACCAGGCGTGCCACCGATCGTCGGGGTCGATGGTGGTGGACCTGGAGCACTGGCACTTGATGGCAGAAGTGCAGGTCACACGTTGGTAGTAACGACGACTGCACCGAACCTCGCGATCCCACTGTAATATACGACGTGTGAGTAGGTAGACAGATCGTTGTAGTAACCAGCTTTTGGCTTTAGTTGTGTATGTCGCTGCTGCAGGCGCTGCCTACCACTCCTTCCTTACTCTTTGTATTACCTACCACCAATCGCTACGCATCGCTCCACTCGTGGCGACGTTCGCGCTGCAACTGCACGCGGCGTTGCTCAATCAGGTCTTCGACCGACACGCTCGTCTTTGTCGCTGTAGCAGGCGCCGTCGCGGTCAGTTCAGCTGGCACCACGGACGCGACTGACGCTCCAGTCGCACTGCTGCTGTTGCTTGTGCTGCTCAATATCGTCGACGTTCGTGGCGCTTGCACTGGCGCTGGGTCGCTGTGCATCGACACTTTGCGTGCATCTACCGTCGTTGGTGCTGCTGCCTGTCGTGTCGTTCCCTTGCTGTTGCTACTGTTGCTACTGTTGCTACTGTTGCTACTGCTGCTACTGCTACTCTCTGCATTGCGCAATGCGATGATCGACGCGTTCACGAGCCGCTGGAGCGCCTGGACTTCGCGCACGAGCCACCGTGCGGGTTCCCCGAGCGTCGCTGCACCACCGGCGCTTTCGAGCGTTGCGTCCGACGCATCGCTGATCGCGGTCACGAGCGCTTTGATCTTGTGTTCCATGATCGTCTGTACGGCTTTGCGCTCTTTCACGAGCGTCGCACAGCGATGTGCGAGCTGCAGGTGCTGCTGTTTGGTGGTAGCGTCCTCCTCGTCGTCTGCTGCTCTCGTTGTCATTCTCAGCTGCTGGTTCTCGATCGTCAATCGTTCGAGTTGCTGCTGTAGAAGCGCATGGCGTTGCTGTTCGTCCTGCACTGTCAGTGCTACTACGTGTGTTGCTACCTGCTGCTGCTGCGGATCGTTGTTGTCGCTCGGATTGCTTTGTCGACTACTGCCGTGTGGCGATTGCTGCTGCGATTGCTGCTTGGCCATCGCCCGCACGCGTGCGTCCAGTTCGACTTGTACGAGCTTCTCGACGCGCTCGCGCAAGACGAATTCAGTCGCGACTTTCTCACTCTGGACGTCCTCCAAGTCTTTTGCAACGCGCTTCGAATCGCGTGCCTGGCGTTCGAGGAGCGATTCCAACTCGGCGATTTTCTCTTGCGCTGATAACAAGTGCGACGAAGAGGCGGAAGCAGCTGTCGTAAGAAGTGGCGCGTTCTTGCTGTCGTGTGGTGGATACGCGTTCTGCGCGAACGCATGCGGCCGAAACTGCTTGTGCGTCAGCAACAACTCGGTCGCTACTGGCGCTGGGTGGAGTGCAGAAGCCGCAGCAGACAGAGCGCCCGTTCGTCCTCCTCCCCGTCCTCCTTCTCCAGTACTCCCCCAATCCCCCAGTGCTTGGACGACGGGGTCACTCTCTCGTTCTATGCTTCCAATAGCATTCACTTGTTGCTGTTGCGACTCGAGCGTCACGCGCTGCAGATGGATCAAATGCGCCGTCTTTTCGTCTAATTTCTCTTCGAGTTCCTTCTGATGGCGGTCGTACGCATCCAATTCATCCTGTAACGCAGTGATCTGCTCATCGCGTTCGTTCAACCGCTGCGTCAACGCAATCATAATGTCCCGCTGCTTGAGGAGGAGGAGTTTATACCGATCGACTTGCGCTTTCTCCTCTTCGATGCTTTCGCGCTCGCGCTCGAGATCCGCCAATCGACATTCGTACTCGTGTCGAATTCGATCCTGATGCTCCTTGATCGCAAGGCGCAGTGCTGCGTCGTCGGTCGCAATGACGCCGCCGCTAGCATCGATCGCATCAAATGGCAGCAGCTGATTCCCATCGGCGTCCAATTCACCTGCTGCACTCGGACGGCCTACAGCACCAGGCTTGCGCTGCTGCTGCTGCTGTTGCTGCTGGTGGCTCGTGAGCATCTGCGACGTTAACATCGCAATGCGCTGTTCGAGTTGTTTCTTCTCCTCTTTCTCTTTCATAAACTCGCGCGACCGTTCCTCCAACGCACGGATCGCCGCCATTTTGTCGGCTTCCGCGCGCTTGCGCTGCTCGTCCAACTCCAACAGCCGCCGCTTGTCGACGACGTTCCGGCTCTTTTCGTCGAGTTCCGCCCGCAATCGTTTGAGTTCACGCTCGTATTTGCGCAACAGACTCTTTTGGTCCAAATCTTCATTCACGCGCGCTTCGTTCTTGATGCTCTTTGCGCGATTCGCAAACTTGAGCGTCGACAGCGACTCGGTGATTGCTTCGAGCGCCGGTGAGATCATCGCCATCATCGTCGTCTTGCAGTTCCCCCCTAAGGAATCTTCGAGAATCCGCGTCAGTTTGCTATCCCGATATGGAATGTGCTGCCGCCCGCGTGCGTCCGTGAGCGCGGCAATGACGTTCCCCAGCGCCGACAGCGACTGGTTGATCTTCTTGCTCTCTTCGAGGCGCTGGCCGGTCGCGCCCGACAGTCGCACGCGCTCGGAACCAGCGAGGTCGACGAGGTTGAGCTTCCCGACCTTGAAACTCTGGCGGATCATCGATTCGAGCTTCGGATGGAGCGCCATCATTCCGTTCGCGTTCTTCTTCGTCGGAGCGCTGCTGGTGCTGCTGCTACCGGCGCCGACGTGTCGCGCTTGGTACGCGTTCGCCATTGCAGTGAACTCTTCTGCGGGGATCTCGACGCCCTTTGCATCAACGTACGTCGTCTTGCTCTGCTCGGCGATGATAATAAACACTGCGTGGCTCCGGGACGACACTTCGTTCATCTTCGTGCTGCCAGTCGCGCGCATCGCACCGCCGCGTTCCATGAGTCCGTAGATCTCTTCTGGCGACCGGACGACCCACTCGGACAGCCCTTCGACAAACACGCCGCGCTTCTTGTCTTCCCGGATCGTCAGATTGCTTCGTTCGGGCTTGAGCAAGTCCGAGATCGATTCGTTGTAGATCTGGAGGTACGATGCGCGCACGAGGAACCGCCGACGTGCGGAGATGTGCGCTTCAATGTGGCAAAAGATCTGCTCGATCGCACGTGGGATGATCCCGCGCTCTTCGACCGACCCCGAGCCGCTGTTGAACCCCTCCATCGTGTACGTCTTCCCCGTGCCCGTCTGGCCGTACGCAAAGATCGTCGCGTTGTAGCCCTCGAGCGACGACTCGACGACTGCGCGCGCCGTGTTGTCGTACACGGCGCTCTGCGTACACTGCTGGTCGTAGACGTGGTCGAACGAGAACGTGTGCGTCCCGTACGCGCCAGGCAGTGCTGCTGCAGCGGCGGCGTTGCTGTTACCGCTACTGTCGCCATCGTGCATTGCTGCGCTCAGGTTCTCGCACACCGTGAGGACGTGCCCTGGTGCGTCGACGCTAATGACGTTCTGGAACGGCCGGTCGCCATGGAGCTCACGTGGCAGTGGCGGCCGCACGCGGATCACGACTTTGAAGTTGTTCCCACGCTCTGAGAACCGCGAGCCACTGGAGCTGACGGGCGACGCCAACGCGCTCGCGCCAGAGACGCTGCCAAGCGATAGCGTCTCGGACACGTTCGACGCCGTCTCGTCGTCGCCGCGCGAGTTGTACGAGTTTGAGATCGCCGTGCGTTGCAAGTAGGCAGGGGAGAGCTGCGTCACACTAGGTTGGTGCTGTCCTGGCGGTTGGTGGCGGTGCGGTGAGTTGTGCACCGAGCGGCGACTCGACGCGGCGTTTATGCTCGAGTGCGGCGACCCCCTCGCACTGCTCCCGCTCGTCGAGTGCGACGGCGACGACACGTTTGCCGGCACGTGGATGCTCATGCCTGCATGCGCGTTGTTGCGACTGCTGCCATGGGCACTGCCGCCTGCACCACGCGGCGTCGTGCTAGGTGAGCTCCTAGAGCTTCGCAGCGACGCATTGAAGTCGGATGTCGTGGATCGCATCGCTGCAGTGCCAACTTGCGAGCGTTGCGACGCTGTGCGAGCGTAATGGATCAAGGGATTGCGTGTGATAACTGCAGGATGAAGGGCGTGATGTCGTCCCTGGGTGGAGCTTACTTAGTGGTGCGCGTGCTCGGATCACATGCACACAGATTGATGCTCGTCGATTGGTACGGTCAAGTGCGCTCGTACCTGTGAATGCCTAACATGAAGCGACGCGGGTCTGAAGTAACAAAGTTGGAAGTAACACGTCAGACAATGGAGACACAAAACACAAACAAATCCACGAAAAGTGTATCTATTCTGTTCCCATGCACACATCCGTTCGAACGTCGGCGTGCTGCTCGCTCCTGTTTTGCTCTCTCTCTCTACGTCTACAGCGTCTATTGCAACCACTACAGCACATCTCCTACCACCAGGCACAGCCACCAACCACCCCCAGCAGCAGCAGCAGCAGCTTAGCAGCCCTTGAGGCTCAGCGACATCTTGATGTTCATCGCTGCGAGTTCGTTTGCGAGGTACCGGAACACGTACGGCATCGCGACGGCCTGGCAGTTGTCGCCCGTGCGGCAGACTTGACAGAACCACTGGTTCTTCGACTTGAGCGCGACGGCCACTTCGCCCTGTCCCGCAGTCTCGACGCTCGCACGCTGCGTCGCGTTCGACAGTAGCGACCCGCAGTTCGTACACACGGTTGCAATATGTTTGTCCGAGCAGTTCATCAAGCGGTCCTGGAGCAAGAACGCACATCCGTGCGCCAGCAACGAATCGCGTTCCATCTCGCCGAACCGAATCCCACCGCCTTTCTTTCGGCCTTTCACTGGCTGCCGCGTCAACGAATTCATCGGACCCGTTGCGCGGACCTGCGATTTGTCGCTGACCATGTGCCGCAAGCGCTGGTAGTAGACGACACCCATGTAAATGTCTGCGTGCATGACCGTGCCACTGATCCCCGAGTACAACGGTTCGCTGCCCATGTAATTGTACCCAAACTGTTTCAATTGTGCGCCAAAGTAGTCGATCACGCGGTCCTTCTCACTAAACTGGAACGGCGTCGCGTCCATGTACGTGCCTTTCAGTGCACCGGTCTTAGCGGCCATCGATTCGATCAACATCCCGATCGTCATCCGCGACGGGAACGCATGCGGGTTGATGATAATGTCTGGCGACATGCCTGACTCGGCAAACGGCATGTCCGCCTGGGGCCACAAGATGCTCATGACGCCCTTCTGGCCGTGGCGACTCGAAAACTTGTCACCGATCGTCGGATTCCGACAAAAGCGCAATTTGATCCCAGCTTTCGTATGTTCCGACGTCTGCGCCGCAGCGCCAATCATGTTGATCTGATCGACGATCGCTGGCTCGGATTCCTTATGTTTCTGGACGTGCGACTGGCCGGTCGTCTCGTCGATCCAACACGCGATCGGGTCGCCGTAGTTCACGACCTGACCAATGTGTGGGAACCCGTCGCGGTCGAGTGACGTCGACACCTGGTCGCCACTCCCGGGTTGGACGTTTGAAAAGTACTTCTTCGACGCCCCGCCCTGTTTCCCAGTCGTTGAGATGTCAACGTTGATCTGTTTGTAGACACTTGCGTGCCCAAACCCACGCTCGAACGACGATTTGTTGAGAATCATTGCATCTTCCATGTCGTAGCCAGTGTACGAAATGACCGCAACAACTGCGTTCGTTCCGAGTGGATATTCGTCCAATTGAAAGTCGCGCAAGCGTTCGTTCTGGACGATTGGGATCTGTGGCGATTGGATCCGATACATTTTATTGTCCGTGCGATGCACGATCGAATGCGCCGGTGTCCCCATCGTCTGCTTCGCCATCTGGCACTGGTACATGTTCCGTGGCGACTGGTTGTAGTCACTAAATGGCGTCAACGACGCAACGAGCGACAGCATGTTCGTCGGTTTGATCTCCATGTGCGTCGTTGCCGGTCGGACGTCGTCGTGGGTGACAGCAATGTCCATAAACACTTGCTCCATCGGTCCAATATACTCGATCCGCTGCGTCTTCAAGTGTTTGACCGGTCGCGACATCCGCGCTGCGTCGGCGGACAGAAAGAGACCCGGAAACACGCCACCGAGCGTCGGTAAGATCAAACACACTTCTAAATTCGCGACGATCCCAAATTCCAATCGCTCCGTTGCATCTTCTGCGCTCTTGACGCGGCGCAAGACGTCCTGGATCGTGTGGCACACAACAGCAGGTGCGCCGCCCAGCACTTTACCATTCAACATGATTGGCAAATAGTCAAACGGCACGACGAGTGCGCCGTCAGCATAGCCACTTGTCGGGAGCATCCCTAACGTCGCCAAGAACCGTGCAAGTTTTGCTTCATTTGCCAGATAATCGTCTGCTTGGTGCGCTGGGTACGAGACCAATTCACACTCGACTGCTAAATGGTTCAGTAACCCACACGGCGATCCATCCGGCGTATGGACGGGACACATGAAGCCCCAACTGTCCGGCAGCAACTTGCGGACGGCCGTGGTCTTCATTTCAGTAAAAAACTGGCCACGATGGACTGACCGGAAGTGCGAAAAGTACCGGTAATAGTTCAATTTCTCTGCAACGATCGTATAGCCAGCGACTTGCATGAGGTCCAAGCCACTCGACGATCGCAAGTTCCCAGTATTGAGAAAGTACGTCATTGCTTGCCCGATGTTCGGCGTCCTGTCCCACATCTTGCGCAAAAACACTTGGTCAATGACCACTGCAGCCTTTGTTCGCGCATTCCCGCCACGCCCATTCGTTGCTGCAGCGACGATGTTGCTCCGCATTGCGGCCAATTGTTCTTGTAACTTCTCTTTCAAGATCATCAAGTACAAATGACCTGGCAGCAACAGCTCGTGGTTCATGACACTATCTGCATTATCTTCCCGGACGTCGCCTTTTGCAAATGCGTACAGTTTCCGCAACATCAAACACAACAGTTCGACCTTTTGCGCACGGCCTTTCTCACCCTTTGGGATGTGGACAAACAGAAACTCGTCCAACATGCGATTCCCAACGTCGACGTTCGACATTGCGTCAAATACATTTGGCAAAACGTAACGAAAGTGTTTTCCCAAATACGCAAGTGCTTCGTCGCGCGAGTAGAGCGCAAACTTCTTTGCTTCGCGCAAAATGAGCTCCACACGTGCTGCCAAGTACGTATTTGCATGCTCACCCCGCACAATCCGCTCATAGATCTCGCGGTCCGTGAGCGGATACAACGCTTTCAAGACGAGACCGACTGGAAGCATGAATTCTTGTTTTTTCACACCGAACCGGATCGTTGCATTGCCGTCTTCTAAATAGTGACACGTCACTGTCACAGCAGTCTGGTCGCGCTTCACGCATTTCATAAACACTGCGAGTTCAGTATACAGATCGCCACGGTTTGCAAATGCACCCCGGCGCGTCGCCATGATGTGATGCCGACGGGGCATCTGCAACAACCGGACGCAGCGCTCGTTGCCGTTACAGATAAAGTACCCGCCCATTTCGTTCGCTTCTTCTTTTGCGTGCACGAGTTCCGCTGGTGTGAGGCCGTTCAAGTGACAGCGCTTCGATCGGACCATGATCGGAATGTCGCCAACAACGCGCTGGATGCGCTCGACGTTGCTCGAGCCCGCGAACGACCGCGCGAGCGTCACGACGAGCGGTGCCGTGTACGAGATCCCCCGCTGGCGACATTCGCTTGGGAGGAGCTTGCGTTCGCCCGTGATCTGGTTCTCGGACGTCGGAAACCCAACTTGTGCGCTCTCGATCCACAGTAGCATCTGGTGCTGATTGGGGATCTCGACGATCACTTTGGAGAGATCCGCAACTGCGAGATCGAGGCCCTCGGTCAAGAAAAAGTTGAACGAATCGAGATGCGGCGCCACGAGCTTCTGGAGTTTGTCATTGCTGTTTTTTGTATGTGCGGTGTGTGTAGAGCTGTTAGACGGATGCAATGGCAAGCGATGACAGGCATTGCACATAGGCAAGCACGTACGTCTTGGTGGGACACGAGCGCGATGCGGACGACGGGTTCGTTGTCGGCCACGACGTGCCAAAGTCACCAGTGACCTTGCTGCTCTTGCTGCTCTTGCTCTTCTTGCTACTCTTGTTCTTCTTGTCCGTCATTGCGCCTGCCATCGTGTCCGATCGGTCGGTGGAGCTGTGTGACGACGACGGCGTTGATGATGCACTCGGATGGATGTGTAGCTGGCGGAGTGACAATCGCGTGCTCACTCGCTTCGTTGCTTGCGTGGTTTATGCTTGCAGGCACACAAGAAACAACGCGCACGGATCGAATTGGCGTCGACCTGCTGCTACGACTTGCTGCTGGAGGTGTCGCCTTGCGTTTCTGAGCGTCAATGGCTCGCACGCGACGCTTCCGTGCCCAACCGATGTCCAGCCAACCATCAACCAGTCGACCACACACTCGTTTGCGATTCCAGCATACTGACATTGAGTGTGGATTCGCACAACGAGGTTTTACCGAGATACAGAAATCGATAAAACCTCAACTATCCGATACCTAGTGAAATATATGCATTTGTCCTGCCAATTTGTATTCCCAGTCCTATTTATATACTTTTTCGTTTGATATGGTTCAATAAAACAAGTATACCTTTCCAATCCGTGTACGCTAGTCACGATATATATAATAAAATAAATCCTACTTATGATGGCACAACATACAAATTGGAAGTGGCAGGGCAATTGGCACAGCATAGGGTTGCCAAAACACTTATTTGTATCGCCGCAGACACAATTACAGTCTGTATTTGATACCCGAAAGTCATGATGTGCTGTTTACAATTCGTTCAAATTGGACCAATATGTACCCTCTCTTGTTACAATACCGTTTGGGCAAAATAGGGTACATTAAGGTGTTAGAATACGGTATATTAATTGGCAGGACATATAGGACTATAGATTACCAGTAGTTACAGATGCATTCAAAATGTCCAGCCAACGAGTTAACCAGTTGACCACTCACTAGTTTGCAATCCCAGCGTATTTATAGTGCGTTTATGATTGCACTACAAGATTTTAACGAGATACTTCACACAATATAACCTAGAGGCGTCAGAACTTACAAAAGATTAAATTGTACATATTGTTTAGTAGTTCTATGTACGAAACAGAACATAATCAGAAATAGCATTTATGTTGTGGTGTGTATTTGTGTAAATAGTTATTGCGACTCGTAACTCACATCATATGGTAAACGGTACACTTCTCGAAGTACGAGACATCCATCCATACACTGTAATGCCATTTGAATGATAAGAACTGTTACAACATATATACATAAAAATGTTTCACTAGTAGTTTTCTCGCTTACTACATCCTCACACAATATCGCATATGCGCCGTATAATGCACGTTCCTTATTAAAAAGAGTAACATTGAAGCGTTTCTCGATGTTATAATATGAAAGGTGTTGCATTTGAAGTGGGTAAGCTATCCAGAAGAACCCGGTATACCAGTTACCCGACTATCACTGTGGTTCATGTGCACATTCCAGCAAATAACAACTTCATCCACATGGTAACAAAACAGATCAGCAAATATTATATTGTACCGGTAATATCAGCTTATGATTTTTGCAAATTGTGGATCAGTAAATCTATCTTTGTGATATACATCTACAGCACACAACAACATTAGGAAGTTACATCCACCGAGTTGTGAGACATTGCGAAGGAAAGCGCCATGTTGTTTTTGTACAATTCCCTCATTGCACTTGACGTTCTTTGCTAGACAGTATCACTGAAGTATAGCTGTTTTAGTACTGCTGAATTTACTGTAGGTTTAATTTACTGGTTAAGTACTAATTAAATATAAAATCCGATATAACTGAGGTATCAATCTGAGCGCATTTTGACACGACGCGTATGAGTACATATGTAGCATATCATCATTAGCTCATGCGAAGCAAACACATGTACATCCTAGTTGTGATTAATGCAGATACAACTCGATAATACCGATATATATGTCGACTCTCTACTATTTCGACCCGTGTGTACGTCTATGTGATAAGTATTTTTGATCGGGGCATGAACGAAGTGTGATTATGTTCGTGTGCTGTACAAATGCGAGAAGGCAAGCATTCTCGGTTCTTGAATACACAATTCAGGCCATAAAGCTTGTGTAATATAACGTATACGAGGCACAAGTGCGCGTGGTGTAAGTAAGCGTAGTATGTTTTACTATGATCTAGTTTGGTGAAAAAAATATTTGGATTTGGATTTTTTAGGCAAATCACGAAAAATAATTTAGCACAAGAAAACTACCAGCGTCGAATCATGCATGCTGCGACACAGAAGTCGTCATGCTACCATAGGTAAAGCTAAATCACGATATACATTACTGTGCTGTAAAAACGCACATATTTCTGCATCTATTCCATTGTAATTCGGCTGTTTTGCTGGCATCCCACGTCAGCATGCGATACTAAAAGTTAAAAATATAGTGATCTGTATGCGATTAGTAAAATTATATATGTATTACCTTATCGAGACGTAGGTATAACGTGAGGCTGTATATATGTTTATCGTAGCAATTGAAGCTCGGAACTAACCATTTCTAGCGTGTGTTATACTAGCTACTCGTGTACATACAGTAACTATGAGCAATGTATACGGCAAAAAGATATCCAAAATTTAAAACCTGAGTAATTGTTCTTGAGCTTGCTGTATTTCCCTACAAAATCATTTGACGCATATACGCCATATACTACGTCTTCGAGCATGAAAATAATAACTTTCAACGTGTTTTTAAGTTATATGATACGAAAACGCTGCATTTGAAATGGGTGAACTGGCCACTAAACCAGTTATAACAAAAAATTGGCTATCACTGGGGATCAATTGCACCTTTCAGCGCAAATTGCATTTGACTTACAAAGAAAATAAGTGGTAAAGCACATTATGCAATCGATGTTAATGACTTCCGCCAGACGACAAATTCCTACATGAAAATGGTTAATAGTACACCATGTCAAGCTTACACTGGGTCACGTCCAAAATCATATTATGCAAACACAATCTTATATTGATTTTGTGGATGGATTTTGTGCTCCAATTTTGAGGAACCAATTTCGCATATACAGTTTGATATTTGAAATCCTAATCGCCCAATATTAATGATGATAAACCCAAATGGTTGAACATGAGTTATACCACGTTACTACACATATGTCGAAATGAATCATAAGACAGGGGCGTGCTATGCTAACGACATTAATACGTCACTATATTATGCAGTGATTTATCGATGTGACTCAATCTTTACAAAATGCGTCACAAATGAAATCCGTCTTAACGCTCATTTTACCAAGTGTATCAACAAAGCCAATAGGTACAGCGTGGTAGTCACTTTTAGTGGATGAATGTCTATGATTGGACGAGCTTGATGAAGGCAATTTCTCTCTTTTCACAATTGACTCTAAAAATAGCTTGATTGACGGGCCCGTCGTCATAGTTCTTGTTGGCGGACGTTCTATCAAACAAAAATGACTACCACTATTATATACGTTGACAGAAATATCACACAAGCCGTAAACACAGCACATCAGTTGCGACATTTGCGCACGTGCTTATTCGCGCATGTGTGGTGTAGGTGTTGATGTCGCATCTCATATACATGACGTAATGTTGCTGAATACGGGGACACATGATATGACTTTGATAACTAAGTTCACTACTTATTCAAATTGGACGTATAAAGCGACTGTCTACGAGCCGTCCTTTTCAACGGTTTATGTATATTCTGTTTGCCTAAAGTTTAGTAAATAAAAGTGAGTATCTACATCGCAAACCCTTTTTGTGCTAATCCGCAGTAATACAACACGCTGCTAAATCTAAGCGATGTTCTATACTACTACAGACAACTCATCGGAATGCTGCGCTTCGTATATCATATATAACAGTAGTATATCACACCGACATCAAAGTAGGTGTACGCATAGGCGTTAAAATGTGACCCTACATTACACGAACATGCATTATCATAGTGTTATCTTAGAAATGTCAATTTTGTTGATTATGCGTGCTCCTCCCAGTTTTGATTTACTACAATATAATATATTGAATACACTGTTCGGACACTTCAGTAGCCGCCAAATTTGGCGTTATCCACGAGTATGAATTTGTATTAACTAGCTTCAACGGTGTATTAGCTGCCGGCACTGTCAACAAACAATAACATGCGCTTGTTGCTGTAAAAACTTTTTTGGTTGTTTTGCTAAATGACAATGCATATGACACAATATATGTAATACAACTTGAACAATATAAACAACGTAAATAATGAAGGAACATCTATTGCCTCAATAAGTGTTTCAATAGAATTGTTTGCGATATACATTTTAATGCTTCGAAATACACATTTTGTGTGCTGTATTTGCATATCGTGAAATGATATGCACGTTTGCATTCATACGAGTTAAATCATCAAAGAGGTGGACAGCTCCAAAGTAGTCAAATGACTCGACAGATGTTTAGTTGACGACACATTACTGTAGCAACAGAGCCATAAGATGACAGCGACAACAGAAACCTCGGTCGAGGTGTAACACTCAATCATGATGCAACATTGTGTGTATGTATTTTCAGCACCATTTCTTAAATTCGACAATTAACGAGCGATTCTATATATTGAAGGTATGATGAAATATCGTATATAATACATAATTAATTTAATTAGGCTAAAAATGTTATATCTACAAATTTAAAATACATCGCATTGTGCAGTTGCCATGCAAACTACTTTGCAGTGCGAAGATTGCATATTTATAGCAATTCGAGTGATAGAAACCTGTGTGCAAACCAATAAATATACATATCTGTCACAGAAAATGATTCATGTTTTCTCATCAACGTAATAAAACATGTTATAGCTTGATTTCGGTTTGGTCGGTTAGGTTATGAGAGTCGATCAGTATTTTTACTTGTCAACTTTGTCAATGAATAGCTATTAGTTGTTCATTGTAGAATGGTTTTGTGCGCTGTGCAATTGAGGCAAACTCTTAACCCTAGACAGGTAACATTACACGCTAACGCGTTTACTACATCTACTTAACTTGTACATGCTTACGAACCACTTTTGAAATTCAAACGAGCTGCTTTTTCTCCGCGTTGCTGGTTTGCATTAGGTACGCATATATGACTTGTGCCAGTGGCAAGTCACTCAAACATACCAATGCACGTGGTTCCGACCAGCACTTGTGCTAACCGTATAGTTTTGCATACTTGTGCTGCATCAATGCAAAAGGTATAGTTTAGTGATACATTTGTGATTTATACAGATATTGTGTAGTTGTCTGCTTAGATTTCACGTGCATGAACAAAACTATTGTTTTTCGCTGTGCAAAGTGTCGCTCACTTTTGACAAAATGAACTCTCTGCCCCGTTTGAATCTGGACAAACAGCTTTTTCATTACTTGCCAGCAAACGGGATTTGCTAAGTTAGGAAATAATAGCCAGCAATTTTTCGACTTTAACATCCGCTTTTGTAATGGGATGGACCTCCAATGGAGTTGGTTGTTTTGTTTTGTTGTTATATGCCTTTAAATGTCGCAATCAATACAAAGTCTGTAATATCTGGCGAAAGTGACGGCGCTCTTAAAGTTGTGTGTAATGTATGTTTTGACGTCATCACGCATCTACAAAGCTGTAGTTTATATACAAGCATACTTCAATCGCTGCGCTAAGTGCCGCTCACTGTTGACAAAATATGCTTCTCTGTACTATGTGAGTTTGGACAATTGGTTTTTAAAACTATTTCCAACTGAATGAAATGGGCTCATTTAAGAAATATTAGCCAACGATTGTTTCGACTTTACCATTTCACTTTTCTCATTGGATGGACCTCAAATGGCGTCGGTCATTTGTTTTGCTGTCCTATGCCTTCAAATGATGACAAATCAAAGCAGAGAGGACATATGTTCCATCCCATCCCAATTTTGTAATTTATTTGGCCAAACATATTGCGATTTGATAAAATTTTAATGGGGTAGCCTCATTTGCAAACCAACAGATATACCTATCTGGCACAGTGAGTGATCGATGTACTTTCATCAACGTAGTAAAGTAATTCTCTCGTTTGATTTCAGAAATGTCTGTTGAATTATGGAGGCCAATCAATTGTTGTCTTTCAATTATGTCAATGCACAGTCTTAAGCTGACCAATGTAACATCGTCTTGTACGTTGTGTTATTAAGGAGGCGTCTTAGCCGCCACGGCTCGGATAATGCATTAATTGAGCTGCAACAGTTACTAATCGTACCAGATATACTATATTTGCTCGGCATTGTAGAGCAGCTCGGTAAATTATAGATACATCTGTGCGAGGTACACACGTTGAAAGCTTGCAAAAAGTGCCGTTCATCGGTAAAGCGTAGCTGGCGCCAAAGACATTGCACAATAAGCATGTAAATCGCGGAGTAATTTAGTGACCGGCTACTTTGGACTAAAAGTGATGAATACACCACACTGAGTTTTATTAACTTTCTACTATCATTATGCTTAGAATATATAGAAGAGAAATACCGTAGTACTGCCAAATAGCGTTGTTCTTGCGGGTTGTCTTAACTGGAGTTATCATAGTTAACAAGTATCGGTTTGTTAGACATGAGCCTCAGGATTTTGAATTACACAAATTTCCGGTACGAGCACGTGTATATTACGGCAACCTCATATTTATCTATCATACAAAAACAGTCTCCAACGCAGTAGTAACTCCTATTTTTGACCGCACATTTATGGTCTGAACGAGACGTGAGCAAAAATACCTTGTGCGCCTTTTAGGTTAGTATCTCGACGATGTCTACGCATCCCAAGTATTTCATATTTGTGGCAGTACCCATCGAATCTCAATTTGAGCTACCTGTGTTCTTCCAATAACCGGAATTATTTTTAACACATTCTAACCTGTGGAGGGTTGGCAAAGACATAAGGCGGTTGTATCTTTTTTCGACAGTCTTCATATTTACCAAATCTATGGTTTTTATGCATCCGCTGCAAATTTAATCAACGAAAACGAGTTGTCACAAACGTTGTTTCAACAACGTGAGGTAGCTCATTGCAGCAACTTGGTGGATCGAATGCTCAAAGCCTTACATTATGTCAGCGGACTGCAGAGCGTAATGTGGACAAATTCTCCTCATAGTTGTTATCACAAATGAAATCTGTGTCAAAAATATCAATTCTTGCTGCCAATCTGTAATACAATACACCGCAGTAATTTATTGTACACAGCATTTGCAAATTCATTTTACATAAAGTAATACAATATTTAACAAGTGACGAAAGGTCGTTTTGCCGGAAACTATTTTGACAAAAACACACGAAGCAAGTCGTCACTGTCACGTCGACTGATCTTTGCCATATATGAAGGCAAGAGTCGCGCAGAGGCACACTGCCGCATACGAGAAACCGACGCGAGGAGCTGCAGCCGACGGCCCGCCGTGCTATAGACTCACACTCGACGCCTCTCAGCGCGTCTCTCAGCCTGCCGCCGCGCCACGAACCACCACACGAAGTAGTAGCAGCAATCGTACGTAGCACACCTATCCGCCGTGAGCACGGACGTCGTAACGCGAGTGAGCAAGCCGCCGCAGCACATACGATTCTCTCCACAGCGCATTCGCATCAGCGATGGCGGCTCCAGCAGCGGCAGCAGCCCCGGCAGTCGCAGGCAGCGGCGCGAAGTCCAACAAGTTCCAAGCAGCCCTTGATGCGACACAATTCGACATGGGCGTGACACTCGGCACGGGATCATTCGGTCGCGTACGCTTTGCGACCCACAAAGTGCGTCTACGCGGCGTCAAGCACTCATTGCTCATGGTCGGTATGACCTCCGACGCAGCAGAACTGACTGTGTTCGCTCACGTAGGCCACGACGACGTACTGGGCGATCAAGATCCTCAAGAAAGCAGAGATCATTCGCTTGCAGCAGGTACAGTGACGTTGGACCTTCGCCACCTATGCTTTTGACGTGTCAATGACGACAGTGTTGCACGAACACACACACACACACTCATCTATTTGACGCCTCGTAGGTCGAGCACATGTTGTCGGAAAAGTCCATCCTGCTGTGTCTCGATCACCCGTTCATTGTGAACCTCGCGGGCACGTACCAGGACGCCAAGTACCTCTACATGGTGCTCGAGTACGTCATTGGTGGGGAGTTCTTTACGCACTTGCGGAAAGCCGGTCGGTTCGACAACAACGCCGCCAAGTTCTATGCGGCGCAAGTCGTGGCAATCTTCGAGTACATGCACGCACAGGACTTTATCTACCGCGACCTCAAGCCAGAGAACCTCCTGTTGGACTCGGAGGGGTACATCAAGATCACGGACTTTGGGTTCGCAAAGCGCGTGGCGTTTAAGACGTACACGCTGTGTGGGACGCCCGAGTACATTGCGCCCGAGGTGCTGCTGAACAAAGGCCACGGCAAAGGCGTCGACTGGTGGACGCTCGGGATTTTGTTGTTTGAGATGCTTGCCGGGCAGCCGCCGTTCTGCGACGACGACCCGATGGGCATCTACCAGCAGATCTTATCGGGGAAGCTCAACTTCCCGCGCTTCTTCGATCGGAATGCCAAAGCGCTGATCAAGCGCCTCTTGACAGCCGACCTCACGAAGCGCTACGGGTGTCTGAAGAACGGCGTCGAGGACATCAAGAAGCATAAATTCTTCGCGGGCATGAACTGGGAAGATTTGTTGGCGCGCAAAGGCGCAGCGCCGATCATTCCGCGCGTCACAACAGCGAACGACACGTCGAACTTTGATCCGTACCCGGACTCGTGCGAAGACGCGATCGTGCCGGTGTATAACGGCAAGGATCCGTTTGCAGAGTTCTAAAGTCACCAATTTGTGCTCGACGGACGACGGAAGGGACGCTGACGTGTGTGTGTGTGTGCGAACCGAGTGAGAGATGGAAGGAGGAGGAAAGAGATAGAGTGCAGACGAGACGACTTGCGAGTCGTCTGGCCTCTTGGATTTCAGAAGCACCACGGAGATGACAACACTATCAGCAACGATGCCGAAAACGAGTACGAGAGAAAGAGAGATATGAGAGAAAGAGAGAGAGAGAGGAAGGCAAAACACAGAGGACGACGACACAAACAATATTTTTTTACTTCAAACCAGCGCCATGTGTGTGCTTTCTTCACGTTATGTATGTCTATGCGACGAAGAGAGGAAGGTTGACAGCGCAGCCGCATGCAGAGGCGACAGTGTTGGAAGATAGCGCGTACGCGGCAGTGCGACTGCGACGAAGTACTACTCGTTTTACGGCCGCTGCGAACTGTTGGAAAATCAGCTTGCAATTGCAGTGCGAGTCAGCCTAACATGTTTACTTATTTTGCTATTTTAGCAAATACCGGTAAGCACATTTACCGGTATTTGGTCAGACTCACAATCAAAGCCCATACGCCAACGACGACGAACACTACAGCGCAAGCAGCAGTGCCTCACCTGCTGCGATGCGCTGCGCGGACGACGCGACCGCCGCGACGATGACGCGCGCGGCACGCCCTCGCGGCACAGCGTTGCGTAACGCGCTCTCTCTCGTGCTCATCCTCGTCACGCTGAGTCTCTGTGTATTACAATGCGATGCGATGGAACAGCCTGCGCGCTCACTCACGAGAGAAGCAGCCGCTGTCGCCACAAAGCCTGCAGCGCCAGTCGATGCACTCGCATCGACCACACCGCCATCGAAAGCACCAATAACAACAACAACGACCGAGTCGCTGCAGCCACACGAAGCAGCGTTCGCGACGTTCTTCTACGACTTTGGCGACGACAGCGATGCGCTGTTTCTCGCGACGCGCGTCCTCATGCGGTCGATCCAAGAGTCCCAGACTGTATTTCGAAAGCTCGTGCTCGTTCCGAAAGATGGCATCAGTCCAACAAAGCTCCGGATTTTACTCGAGGACGACCCATCACTCGAAATCATCCGCACGAGCGTCTCGAACGTGTTTGTTGCGGCGCGCATTACGGACCATCGTGCGCAATTATTGCATATGCGCAATAAATTGGCGATCTGGGACGACCCAACGATTGCGCAATTGTCGCGGGTCGTGTATCTAGATCCGGAGAACCTCGTATTGCGGAATTTGGACGAAATCTTTGCGTGTGCGCAATTTTGTGCGGTTGACAATGGCCAATCGATCGTGTATTCGAATTCGCTGCTCGTGATTTCGCCTGCGAGTGTCGCTGCGCGCAATTTGTACTCGGATGCGATCGATAGCTTCATGATCTCGGGGCGAGCGTACAACTACGTCGGCGTGACGCAAGGCTTTTTGCCTGGCTTGTTTGAAGCATTTGAAGAGTCGCCACTGTTTTACGTGGATGAAGAGGATCATGTAGAAGACGACAAGAAAGCGCCTCTCGCGACTCCACCCGACAGTGTCGTCGTGCGGCGGTTGCCGTTCTATTATTCCCTCAACCACATGGTGTTTTACGAACGGTTGAATTGGGATTTGTACAAGTGCAACGACAAGAATGCGAGTGCCGATGACATCCCAGGGCCGCTCCTGAGTTACAAATACAGCGGTGCGACCGTCAAGCCGTGGTTCTGGCTCCCGTATGCGTACTTCCAGGTGTTTTGGCACTGGCAGCGCGTCCGAGAGTTGCTGGATGAAGACCACGTTGGGTTCTTTGTTGCAAAAACAGTTTCGACCGTCGTGCTGTTTGCATTTGCTTGGTTTGCATACGTTGCCGTGTGTCTCCGGCTCCACTCGGAACCAAACGGTCGACCGCGTCGGTTGTCGAGTTGGGGCTTACCGGCACCGTCGAATGCACAACCAACGACGCTCGCACTCGATGTGTTTCACTCGAAAGCGATGCGCAAAGCGTGTCAAATCAGCTGCAGCGTCTTGTATGCAATTGCCTCGACGCCGTGGCTGTCGAGTCTCGCGTTCGTGCTCGGGATTCTCTATGGCAGCATTGTGGCCGTACCATCGCTCATGCATCCACGCTTTGCGTGCAAGCTCTGGGTCGTAGTGCACAACTTGTTGACGCTGTCGACGTTACTCGTGTTTGACATTGCACATACGTTCCGAACGAAACAATGGAAACGCGGCGACGTCCCTGCGAGCTCCGTGTTGTTGCTGGACAGTCTCGCGCTGTGTGGGACGCACTTGCCGCTGATTGTCGGGATGCAGGGCATGTTTCTATACGTCGTTGGGCGAACGGAGTGGTTCCCAGATCCGGTGCTGCGTCCAGTCGTCGTATTTGCGCTCTTGGCGGCTGTGTGTTTAGTCCAGATGCGCGTATTGGCGAAAGCGATGGAACGGGTGAACCGTAAATAGATAGGACGGATAAATCGGACAGAACTACTGCAACATGTTTGTTCATGTGCTTTAACCCAGACGAGGAGAGTTAACCCTTGGGACAAATACAAATCCGTGGTTGAAAATGATTTCTATATAGTTAGAAACGAATTTTCAGACCAACTGCCACGTCCACGCTCTTGCGCTATCGTTCTCGAGTCCCTCACTTGTGCGCACGAACGCACATCGAAAGGCAACGTGAACGGGGTCACCGTGACAATTGCCGTGTGCGCTACCGGTGCAGGTCGTGCGAACCGGCTGTGCCAGAAGCAAGTTTCAGCGCTGAAGGCAGCAGTGCGAGCGAACGACCGTGCGGTTGGTTTGGAGCTCAACAGTCCAAATGGTCGAATCCCGAAGGTCTCAACGACATACGCAGGCAAGTGTGCGTTAGTCGAGGTGCAGGCAGGAGAGTGACGGAGTACGGAGCAAAGGAGACGATAGACAGAGCAGAGAATAGTGAAAGAGGATGTTTTGATCTAAATACGGATGCATGTGGATCCTACGCAATTGCGCTTGTTGCTACTGTATTTGCATGTGGCTATGTGTGTGTGTGTGGTTGTGTGTGTGGTTGTGTGCATCACATGTCGGCGCGTCGCTGTTTCTTCTGAGAGCAAGCGGCAGCACATGGATGCAATCAATCGATTGAGAGCGAGATGACGATGCGACCACTCGATTAGTCTCTCGTGCGTGTGATGTGTGATGCAGAACACGATGCAAGAACAAACGACAAGCAGCAATACAGGGATCATAAAGACACGGACCTGACTGACCTGCTGATCCGGCGCAGCGAGCGGCTGCTTGCCAGTGATGGAGCGCACCGATGACGCCGACGCTGCTGCTGTGTTGGACGTTGGTGTTGTTGTTGCTGACGTGGATGCGGCTGCAGCGTCGCGGCGCAGATCCTTGACGACGGCAGCGAGCGCTTCGGGGTTCACGCCCTTTTGCAGCAGTGCCATGAGGATCGCGAGCGTCTCACGATCGAGTCCCGTGTTGAGCAGTCGCGACAGCTCGTACACCGCTGTGTTTGAGCAATGCACAGAATGCACCGACACACGTATAAATAGAGAGCGTCAGCGCATGGTATCCGGGCGTGCGCAACGACCATGTATACGACGTACTCTCCATGACTTCGCTGCGCGTCGCGGTGACACTGCCGCTGCCGCCATTGCTCTCCATGTTGGCAAAGCTGCAATTGCCTTTCTATTTTTTTTGCTAGCTCTGCAGCAACTTCAGTAATATATTTTTCCCATTCAAATGTCTGAGTTATTAAAGTTAGGAATGTACATTTTATACATACCCCAAAACACTAGTTGTATCCGTCGTTTTGTTTTATCCGACAAGTTGATTCGGCCAATCAATGAGCGTAGTATAAAAATTAGCAATGTTAACTTGTTCTATCCGACTGTGAATACCATTTGCACATTTGGCAACATGCGCAAGGACACAACGATTGTTGATTGGGCTGACAACGGTCGTCTGTTGCGTGTGCTCCAGCTAAAGGATCGCTGCTAATCGTTGTGTTGTTGCTATTCAGCTTAACAGCAGGCAGCGATGTTGCCAACCCCGTGTGCTGTGAGCTAGTGACAGAGCCAATACGATTGCACGGCAGTAGCGGAGTTGTAGCGGTATTAGGGGCGGTTGATGGCGAGCTGTATTTGCTATGCAACGATATGTATGTACAGCAGTAAGAAGTCCGTGCAATGTTGCTAGATGTTACGCACATACACAGTCGATAGTCGATGTACAATTGACACTACTGGTGCTGTCGATATCGTTAAGTAAGCAATATCAATTTTCATGAGTGGAACACTTGGTTCAAGAGATATTTTCTCGGCTGAACATTGATGTCAGATACAACTTATGTTTTGGGGTACACGATTACTTGTCAAAATCACGAGACTGTTAATCTCGAGATTTATCACTTGAAAATCACATGATACACATGATCCAGCTTACCACTTCTGATTACAGTCACATTTTTCAACTTTTCAGCATCAGCAGCATAGCACACTACTGGACTGCTTGTACATGGATACCTCTTCGATGTTACGTTTCGACATGTGCCTCTTGCACATGCACGTACTGAGCAGCATGAGCGCGACCGTAGTGCCG
>JAADXH010000479.1:0-22274 GCA_023337595.1 Globisporangium camurandrum
AATTGGTCTAAATGTATAACTATCTTGTATATATGACCAATTATAAAGCAGCTTGACAAAGCTGACTTTAAATGTATTGCGAGAATAGAATTCCGCAGCGCTGGGTTATTAAATATAACCAGCGCGTGTAACCCCGTTACACTATCCAATGCCCCCATCCGCGGTTTCTCGGCTGCAAAAGTGCATACGAATGCGATGACCATTGAATTCTAGACAAGCTAGCGAGTACTATATGTGGCTAACATTATTTTCCTTTCTGTTTTCACGTATGGATAACACAGCTGAACTTCTTGAACCAAGTTACTGTACTTGCCGCCATAAACGAGGTTGTGGCACAATATTCATAAATTGATATATCAAGGAGCGCAGGTTACCTATATCACACATAAACATTGGAGACCAGCAACACTTGTGCAAATCAATGGGACATGACCATGCCGCAAAGCTCTCTGATGTATTCCACACATATAAAAAGCGCACTACATTGTCCACTCTCGATAAATGCACACCAACTATTCAACCTCAAATCGTTATACAATCATCTATTAATGGTTCAAGGATTGACACGTTTAATGTCTATCTATGTGATAAATGCTTTTTTCGTAATCATTACTTTTCACGCTACACAGTATACTACGTAAGCATGGCATGCATATATCAACATAGAACCGTCAGAGTAGCTATTTCAGTTTCCTGCTTAGCTGATATTGACTATTAAACACGATATGAAATACGCCGTTTTAAGATAGAGCACCTTAAATATAGCAACGGCAAGGAACGAGCTGAACAACATCGCATAGTTGTCAACAACCCGTAGTAGCGAGTACTTTACTTCTGTAACACATATCACCAAAATTTTGACCCAAAACGAAGAAAGAGTGGGTCGATTAATCAACAGGAATGAAGAAACGTTGGAATAGTGTTTCAGTTGCACAACAATGCAACCAAAAATCAGGAGTCAACTTTGGGACTTAGAATAAGCGCGCAAATACTAGACAACCAGTATAGCTCGTAAGTACATTGCATGATCGCCATCTTTACGAAGTAAACCGAATCTGTTTGAAATGTTTGAGTTGCGAATGCATAGAAATTGTCGTAATGAACTGCTCCACAATATTACCTTGAGCTGTCAAACGACTCCGCGTTTGGCTCAATCCAAGTTGCGAGCTGTTATGTGATTCTAGGTTTCCTAAAACGCGTGTCACAACGGAATCAGACGTCTAAGCAAGCATATATTAGCGCGGCTAATTTTGCGACACGTTATAAGGCCGTCCAGTTTTGCCGACGATATTTTTCGGTTATGTTATGACACTACACATTCAGCTGAAATATGGTGGTATGTGGTTCTTATCCAACTCAGTATGAAGTTGCCATCCCTGGTGGTCTGCAATTTCTCCGAAAAATTAGTGCAGTTGACGTGTGACTCGTCTTAATTCTATTCTATAAACCAAATTTGGTCTAAATGAGATGTAGTCACTGAATTTATGATGCTCCATGTTATGCTATCTTTTCACAAACGAGTAGCGCGATCTGGAGATACTGTATACTTTGACAAAAATCAATATCATACACAATGCAATATTATCAACGTTGACTGTAATCGAATGCGTTTGTAAATTGCAATATGTGCTTGTCTCTTGACCTGCTGTAAAGACACATTTTTGCTATGTTTGAGATATACACATCATGGCTATGTTTGAGTACGAATCATGTATGGGGGAAGTGGAAAGTACTATACCGAATGCACACATGACAGGCAAAGCAGCAAACAGATGTATATAATGTAGATGGCGAGAGTACTCTCCATACACAATCGTAGCTAGTTGAATAACATATTGGTTTCAAATATGAGCAGCAAATATCCAGCAACTATTTTAGGGTGCAAGTGTAATTGCATACCCACACTTAAGAATGAATTTGTCGATTCAAAACACCCAGCTAGAATCGTAAATGTAATTGCACGATTAGAAATGAATTGAACCGAGCGAATTGCGTAACATCTTCCCTTCATCGCTTTTACTCGACTGCGCTTTTGGCTCGTTGTGCTCACTTGTGGTTTTGCGTTGCGGACGAGATCATCGCCTTGCTCGAAGCTCACACACAGCGCTCGCTGCTTGCCTCCTTGTCTGCTGGCACGACCGCTATAGCTGCGCACAAGTGGTACAAGCGCATCGGTTCATTTTGCGGCAGTTAGTCGCCTTCCACAAACGTTCACACGACCACCTTGTCTCGTTGCGACCAATCAACCCCTTACAAGACGAATATGGGCTGGGAGAATCCGATCGAGAGCGACACGGAGCAAGACGAGCATGGCGTGGGCAACAGCATGGGGCTCCTGCCAGGCGCGAGCGTCTCGCAAGAAGACGCGTGGGCCGTGATCAGCAGCTATTTTGAAGAGAAGGGGCTCGTGCGCCAGCAGCTCGACTCGTTCGACGAGTTTATCCAGAACACGATGCAGGAGCTCGTCGACGACTCGCGGTCGATCCGGATCAACCCGGAAGCGCAGTACGCACCTGGTCAGAACAAAGCGAACACCGACACGATCTACAACATCTCATTTGGGCAGATCTACTTGTCGAAGCCGACGATGACCGAAGCCGACGGGTCGACGTCTGTCATGTTCCCGCACGAAGCGCGGCTGCGGAACCTCACGTACGCGGCGCCGCTGTACGTCGACGTCGTGTGCCAAAAGTACCAAGCGCCTGCGAGCGGACCTGCAAACCTGGACGACATGGACCCGTACGACGAAGTCGCGACGCCGAAAGAGTTCATCGGCATGGTTCCGATCATGCTGCGGTCGCAATATTGCGTCCTGACGCACAAGACCGACAAGGAACTGACGGAGCTGAACGAGTGCGTGTACGACCAGGGCGGGTACTTTATCATCAACGGCAGCGAGAAGGTTCTGATTGCGCAAGAGCGCATGAGCAACAACCACGTCTACTGTTTCCGCAAGACCGGCGCGTCGAAATATTCGTGGGTCTGTGAGACGCGGTCGCACGTCGAACACGGCGTCCGACCGACGAGTACGATGTACGTTCAGATGTACCAACGCAGCGGCGGGAAGAGCGCGATCACGGGCAACCAGATCCGTGCCGTGATCCCATACATTCGGCAAGACATTCCAGTCGTGATTATCTTTCGAGCGTTAGGGTTTGTCGCTGATCGTGAAATCCTCGAACATATTTGTTACGATTTTACCGATGCGGAACTCATGGAGCGCTTCAAACCGTCGCTCGAAGAAGCATTTGTGATCCAAGAGCAGGAAGTTGCGTTGGATTTCATTGGCCGTCGTGGCTCAGCGATCAACGTCAGCAAAGCCGATCGGATTCGCTATGCGCAGGACATTTTGCAGAAAGAGATGCTGCCGCACGTCGGCGTCGAGGACCACAACGAGACGAAGAAAGCGTACTTTCTCGGCTACGTCGTCCACAAACTTCTGATGTGTTCGCTCGGCCGGATTGGGGAAGACGACCGCGATCATTACGGCAACAAGCGCTTGGACCTCGCAGGTCCGTTGCTCGGTGGGTTGTTCCGCATTCTGTTCAAGAAATTGACAAAAGACGTCAAGACGTTTTTGCAAAAGTGCGTCGACAATGGCAAAGACTTCAACTTGACGCTTGCGATTCGCAGTCGGACGATCACGAATGGGTTGCGCTACTCGCTAGCGACTGGGAACTGGGGCATGCAAAAGACTGCGTCGAAAGCCGGTGTGTCGCAAGTGCTGAACCGATTGACGTACGCGTCATCGTTGTCGCACTTGCGGCGCTTGAACACGCCGCTCGGTCGCGAAGGCAAGCAAGCGCAGCCGCGACAGCTCCACAATACGCACTGGGGCATGATCTGTCCGGCCGAGACGCCCGAAGGCCAAGCCGTTGGCCTCGTGAAGAACTTGGCGTTGATGGCGTACATCTCGGTCGGATCGCCCCAAGCGCCGATTTTAGAGTTTCTCGAAGAGTGGGCGACGGAGAATCTAGAAGAAATCAAACCGCAGATCATCCCGCACTCGACGAAGATCTTTGTGAACGGCAACTGGGTCGGCGTCCACCGTGAGCCGAACGAGTTGATCCGGACGCTGCGGTCGCTCCGTCGGTGCGTCGACATTGACGCTGAAGTGTCCGTGATTCGCGACTTGATGAACAAAGAACTTCGGATCTACACGGACGCTGGTCGCGTCTGTCGGCCGCTGTTCATCGTTGAAGACAACCAACTGCTGCTACAGAAAGAGCAGGTCGTGAAGCTCCAGAACCACAAGATTACAAACTACAGATGGCACAATCTATTGACCGACGGCGTTGTTGAATTGATTGATACGGAAGAAGAGGAAGTTTGTATGATTGCAATGGAACCGAAAGACGTCGGTGCTGGCTCGCAGGTCCACACGCACTGTGAGATCCACCCGTCGATGATCTTGGGCATCTGTGCGAGTATCATTCCGTTCCCGGACCACAACCAGTCGCCGCGTAATACGTACCAATCGGCCATGGGGAAGCAGGCGATGGGGATCTACTGCTCGAACTTTCGCGCGCGCATGGACACGATGGCAAACGTACTCAACTACCCGCAGAAGCCGCTCGTGACGACGCGTGCGATGGAGTATCTGCACTTTCGGGAACTGCCATCCGGCATCAATGCGATCGTCGGCATTGCGTCGTACACGGGCTACAACCAAGAGGACTCGCTGATCATGAACCAGAGTGCGATCGATCGCGGGCTCTTCCGGTCGACGTTCTACCGCTGCTACGTCGACCAGGAGCGAAACAAGAGTCCGATGGGCATGGGCGGCGGCGCCGGTGGTGCAGGCGGCGCGAACTGCGAGGAGTTTGAGAAACCGTCGCGCGAGTCGTGCCTCGGGCTGCGCCACGGGAGTTACCATAAGCTCGACGCCGATGGGCTCGTTGCGCCAGGGACGCGCGTGAGTGGGAACGACATCATCATTGGCAAGACGTCGCCACTGCCGACGTCCGAGGACTCGTCGCTCGAGCAGCGCCACCAGAAGCGCGACGCGTCGACTGCGTTGCGGTCGCACGAGAACGGGATCATCGACAGCGTCATGCTCACGACGAACGCCGATGGGTTCAAGTTTACGAAAGTCCGGTTCCGGAACATTCGGATCCCACAGATCGGGGACAAGTTTGCGTCGCGTCACGGACAGAAAGGTACGATCGGCATGACGTATCGCCACGAGGACATGCCATTTACGGTCGAAGGCATCACGCCGGATATCATTGTGAACCCCCACGCGATTCCGTCGCGTATGACCGTCGGGCACTTGGTCGAGTGTCTATTGGGCAAAGTGTCGTCACAAACCGGTGACGAAGGCGACGCAACGCCGTTCACCGACGTGACGGTCCAAGCGATCGCCGATACGCTCCACAACCTCGGGTACCAGAAGCACGGAAACGAGGTTTTGTACAGCGGCCACACGGGTCGGCGGTTGACCGCACAGATTTTCATTGGCCCGACGTTCTACCAGCGCTTGAAGCACATGGTCGACGACAAGATCCACTCGCGGTCGCGCGGTCCCGTGACGATGCTCACGCGGCAGCCAATGGAAGGTCGTGCGCGCGAAGGCGGCTTGCGCATGGGTGAGATGGAGCGCGACTGCCTCATCTCGCACGGGTCGGCGAACTTTCTCATGGACCGACTGTTTGCAAACTCGGACGCGTACCGCGTGCACGTGTGTGACATTTGTGGGATCATTGCGATTGCAAATTTGCGCAAAATGACTTTCGAGTGCCGCACGTGCCGCAACAAGACGCAGATCTCGCAAGTCCACATTCCGTACTCGTGCAAGCTGCTGTTCCAGGAGCTCATGTCGATGTCGATTGCGCCGCGGCTGTTTACGCTTGGGAACCCGAACTTTATGACAACGCCGCGTGGGTAGAGCGATGGTAGGCGAAGCGCCAAACGGACGAGCGAGTGGTAGGTGATAGCGAGTGATGACGACAGCAACGACTGCAGACATCGGCAAAGTTGGATCGTGGTAACCGGGTTGGAGATGGTGACGGTGTTAAAGATGATAGCTACAGTTGCTACTGTGTAGGCGACCAGACTGAGTTGGAAGCTGTCAGACAGGAGGAGCAGCGTACAATTCGCGCAGCGATGCATCGTATGCAAAAGGTTTCCAAGGACGACGCGTTTGTAGGGGCTGCCAGTTGCAAATGGATTTGCTTTTTACATCGCTCGTATAGTGTCTCAAAGTAGCCTTGGCAATACAGTGGGAGAGTAGTGAGAAGGATAGAGAAAGAGAGAGAGAGAGAGAGAATCAAATTCGAAGGGTTTTCATCAGTTTGACGTTATTTTCTGTGTACTTCCAGGTTTACACACGGTTAATTAAGGAGCATAAAAAGTACCTTATCCCTGTCTATTTCACGTTTTTTGGGTTTATTTTCGTTATTCAAAAATGGGCGGGAAAACGAGGAGCAAACCTGGAAAACATGTTTGCACGACTCGATAAAAATGCACGACTGACGAAGTGGCGAGAACAGCGCACGGGATATGTGCCCCGTGTTGCATGTATTTACGCTGATACTTACAGGCTGTGTACATGATAGAGCGTCACTAATGACCGCCTGATTTTGTTGAATTTGACAGGGGACGCAAATTACCAGTTTTGCCGTAGCTGTATTCGTAAAGTAAAATCCAAAAGCAAAATCGATTTTAAGGGGATATAAGTTGATACCCTGTCATTAGTGACGCTCTACCCTGTAATTACTTATCCCGTGTGCTTACTCCAATTGACAAGCTCAACCAGAATGACAAATCACTTTGTCACACAAATGCGCAAATTGACACGCATGAACAGACGTACAAACCATTTTGTTAGTGTGGAGTAGTCAAACTGCGTGCGGTCGCCTGCGCAAGACGAGTCCTTGTGAGCAGTGTAGTGGGCGTTAGTCGCTACCGCACCCGACGTGATATGAGAGATAGATAGAAGAGAAGAAGAGAGAGAAGTGAATGAAAAAATCGAGTTTTTACCAATTTCGACGGGTTTTACAAAACACGCATCGTGTATACCTAAACTCGATGTATTGGATATACTATATATATGTATTTGATCGATGATTTTACATCAAGTTCACTCGTTTTTTGTCTATTTTTGCTAAGAATAAGGATACGAACTAATTCTTGTGACATGGCAAACAATACCAAGAAACGAAATATTTGTAAATACGACATCTTATTGTCGACCAATCGTTATACATTACAAAATTTCTCATTTTTTCGAGCTCTACATGAATTTCTCTGCTTTTTTGCATAAGGATAATCACTTGGCGTTTCGATACTATAGCTTGCGGAACACTTGCACGTTTGAGTTAACGATGTCGACTCAAACGTGCAAGTGTTCCGAAAGCTGTAGTATCGAAAAGCAAAATAAAATAACATGAAACGGTTCGATATGGGTTACATGGAATCCTATGTAATAAAGTCAATACCGAATCGAAGTGTCAACATATCAATAGATACGGTACGTTTGACATGGAAGAAGTGGTGAATCGATAGTGCAGTTTGAACATGTGTAAGACGACATTGGAACCCCAGTTCTTTGCAACAAATTGTGTAACATGCACTAAAATATGCCAAATGTGTTTTCTTCGCACCTTTCTATCCCCCTGTACTTTTTATTCACGAATATCTCTAAGACAAAAGTGCATGTATTTCACAAGCCACACTATTGAAATATAAGCATAGAAATGAAAAGGTTCGGTATCCTTTTACTGGAAATTTCCACAGCGACAAAACCAAATATGACAAAGCGTACTAAAACGCATACACATACCTAGTGGCGATAAATAGGCGTTTTCGAACTACTCTCGTATTTACGTATGTTACAGCAACCTACACGCGAGAATTACTATATATATAGCAAATAGAGCTTGAGCAAGCGATTGATTTGATCCATTGTATGTCAAAAACAAAAAATACGAGCCAGCAAATGTCCAAAAATCTGAATGGTCAATTGTCTAGTGGTCGATAAAAGTATGAGAGATGTATTATGTATTATATGAGCCCAATGGCGGTACCCCGTGCTCCAATTGCAACTCGAGTATGCACAAATTGATACCTAAAATTATAAATGTCAAGAAAATCGAATGTTTCGTCGGACAGTACCAGGTTGCAAAGTTTAGGGAGCAAAACACTATCCATGTTTCATCAAAAGTCTGGATTTTGCTAGTGGAAGCTAAAACCCTATTGCAAATTTGGCACAATTTTTGCATGCACCGGTATGTTCAGCCGGCTTGAGAGGAATGCTGCGCGCTTCAACTAGTTGTTTAATTGTCGTCAAAATAGAGCCGAACCGTTGTGAATATGGTATGGTATGCCTGAGTAAGTCCACAGTGACAAAACCAAGTAAGAACTGTGTAGTCAATAGGCTCACGATGACTTGATAATACTAAAGTTATGCTTATCAAGTTTTACGAATGTTAGATGTGTCAGTTAAATCGATACGCTAATATATATATACATATATATATATATATATATGGTTATGCATTATTTCTTCTTAGTCGCATATATTCCTTGCTGCACACAAGCATTCCAGCATTTTGAAGCTACGATGGCGAAGCCATCTGTGTGGACGAGAGCCGAAGAAAAGACACTGTAACGTATTGGGGTTTGATCGCCCATGAGATTAGTCGAGCGCAAGGTACAAAACTCTCGCCCCATTCATGCGAGTACAAAGTTTAACGGATGCATCTGTTGGCCAAGCACCAAAAGAAGAATGGTCGATCTGGACGACAAAAGAGATTCCCGTTCTCGTCGACATGGTCGCTGCATTCAACGGGATTCTCGACACTCGCTACACAACAGCACCAAGCCACCTCAGAAGGCAATTTCAGATGTGATCTCGACACACAGACCTGAAACTTGTGAGTGCTATTGTTGGAAGTCGCTCTGGTGATGGTGCAACGGTAGTACAACGGTGCAGTAGCCGTTGGAGCCGTTGGAGCGAATCAACGCAGCCGTACTTTGTAGGAGCGCCACGCACGTGGGCGACGGTTCGACTAGCATAGTGATTCGCATAGTGAGGGCTCGAGCAGCGATCGAGCGTGCATGTTTTTAGTTGAGAGCATGAGGAAGGATCAGTCTCCGATTCATCGGGTCTGGAGCAACAGAGAGAGAGACCTTACGTGTTCAACTGCGTGTTACCAACTCTTCTTGTATCGGTCCTACGTCAACCTCCACATCGTTCGAACAAGTGTCACTCCGTTGTCGGCAACATCCAACAGCTATGCTGCGAGTGACGTGGGCAAAAACTTGATTGCGCTGGAGACTTCATCGTGATGTCTCAGTCAAGCACACTACACTCGCATCCGTGAAAAGAATCGCTTTTTAATGTACGAGATTGTACGTATTGAAGGACCTCGGTTTCACACCACCCTAAATGTATATTCATGAGGCGATTGTGGGAACAAGCAACGCCAGCAAGCGCGGACACACAGATAACAACGAAAGCGTCGCGCATACCAACAAGGAAGTCATTCTAAACCACGTGCGAAAGAATTTCCGCGACGAGTTGCGCGAGGGCGTTTCCACTCGGCTTGCAAGTGCCAACAAGGCACGACCACGACGAAAGCGTGCCTCAGTCGAAGAATTGCGGCAACGAAGCCTTGAGAGCAACCGCAAATACCGAAAGCGCCTGTGGGGGGGAACACTGGAGCAGAAGCCGCAATCGCAACAGAACGCCAATCAGAAAGTGCTACAGCTCGAGCGCGTCAAGCGAGTTTGTGAGGAGCTACTGGCACAGCGCCACCAACACGAGCAGTAGCAGTAGCAGTAGCCTAAATGAGAATGCGCAAGAGAGCACTTTTGCATTTCACGTAATATTTAAGCTTTGTTAACATATTTTAACATTTACAGTATTTATCGGTAGAGAGCATGTCGTTGATTCGCAAAGACAGCGCGGGATTCGCACATCCAGTTTGCCGACGTCATTAGGCAACGCTCCGCCGAACGACGACACTACGCTGTGCAACGTAACGCAACTCCAGCTCGGTGTGTCCTCACTCGCTCTTGCTCGCCACATAACGATATCCGATACGCGCAGAGCACTTCGTGGTCGCTCGCCTCCCCACTTGTTCATTCACCTCCACACGCACACATAAAAGCTGTCGCAATGCTGGATGCACTAGCTGCACTCGCGTGGGTCCGCGACGAGATCGACGCGCTCGCTGTAGACTTGCAGCCAGCGCTGCCTGCGGACGCCGCGCTGTGTGACTATTTGCGGGACGGCCGCGCTTTGTGTCTGCTCACAGCGGCTTTGCCCGACAACAACACCACCAACAACGACGACGACAACCAGAGCGAGCCGACGACCACCGCACTGCCAAAGAACCTGCAGCGGTCGCTCCACCAAGTATCGACGTTCCACGCACTCGAGCGCGTGCAGTACTTTATCAAGTGGTGCAGCAGCACAGCAGCGCTCGATGCGTACGCGATCTTCTCGTCCGTCCAGCTGCTCGACGAGCGCAACGACAACGTCGTGTGCGCGTGCCTCGATGCGCTGCGGACCAAGTACCGACCGCAGCTCAAGGCGTCTGGAGGGCTCTGGGTCAAGCGGTCGACATCCAACTTGCTCGAGTCTGTCGCCAGCAGCAATCACAGCAGTCGAGACGATCTCAACCAGCGCACACACGACGCCGTCGTCACTGACCTCCAATCAGCTGCTGCTGTCGTAATGCCAGCACCAACGAGCAACAACCCCAAACTCAATGCGTTTCTGAGCAAGTTCCCGTCCGAGACGAACGTCCTTGCGCCATCGGCATCCACCGCCACTGCGTCGTCTGCTGCAGTCGCGACTGTCGAGGAGCAGGACACTGCAAGTGACAATGACGACAATGACGACGACGACGGCGATGAGCCAGTTGAGCTGTACGACGAACACGCAATCGATGATAGCGAGGACGATGCTGCTGGCACGGACGCTGACGACGAAGACGACGCGCCAGCTGCAACAAGCGAGCGTGACGCAGTTGCACGTCATGTGCTGCCTTCGTTCGATGGCGTTGCGTTCTCCCCGCGGTCGTCGTTCTCCCAGTCCGGATCGCCGCGCTCGAGCGTGAGCTTTAGCTTCACGTCGGACCCGCGACATCACGAATCGATCCCAGACGAGCTGCTGTCGCAAGACCAATCGTTCAGCTCCGTGCTGTCGTCACCACCGGCGTCGCCGAAAGCAGTGACGACGCGTCTGCGCATCCCGTCGATCTTTGAGCGCAACGTTGCAGAAAACGCAACGACGAAGGACGACGCGACGCCGCGGAAGCTCCAGATCCCATCGGCATTTGCTGCAACAAATGCAGCAGTCGAGACGCCGTCTGCGCTACCGACTGCAGCAGCTGGTCATACTGCAAATGGGCCACTGGGGATGCCAGCCAAGCCAGTATCAAAGCTCCACATCCCTGCAGCGTTTGCACGCAGCACTTCAGTAACAACAGCATCGTCAACGTCCTCATCGTCAAACGCCTCGATCGAGCGCGTGTCGATTACGAATGCAAAGCTCGCAGCATCGACAGCAGAAGCATCGCTTGCAAAAGACGCCGTGTCGCATACGCTCGACACGAGTGCGTCTGCTGGTGCTTCGACACCAACAAAGACGCCGTCGAAGCTCCATATTCCAGCAGCATTTGCGCGCAGTGGATCCACATCGTCGTCCACGAGCGCAACGAGCGACCGATCGTCGATGACGCAGTCCAAGAGCGAGCGATCGACTGTTGCTGCCGTCGACGTCGCGTCGATCGAGGCATCGACAGCGCCAGTTGCTGCGGCGATCATTGCGCCACCACCGCCTTCTTCCAAGACGCCATCGAAGCTTCACATCCCCGCAGCGTTTGCGCGCAGCACTTCAGCGACAACAGCATCGTCGACCAACACGACGAGCGAGCGATTGTCGATCGACACGAGCGACGCGCCATCACCTGCGAGTCCAGTCGCGCCCGTGCTGACGCGAAAGCGATCGAAGCTCAAGATCCCATCAGCGTTTGCTGCTGGCGCGTCGTTGACGCCATCGACGCCATCTCAACAGTCAGCTGATGTGGACGACGTTGTCGCATCTGCTGAAGATGTCACTGCAATCGATGCTCACGCAGCTATCGACGTCTTATCGTCGTCGCTCTCAACGCAAGCGCCAGCTGTGGCCAAGTCATCACTGGACGCGTTCATTCGTTCGACGAGCAGCTCCCCACCACCACCACCATCGTCGTTTGTTGAGGAAGCGCCAGCAAATCCACCAAAGGCGTCAACTGTCGAAGCAGCACCGACGACTCCAAAAGCGTCGGATGCTGCGCGCAAAGTGCCCACGTCACCATTTGCAGCGTTTGTGACTGCAACCAGCAGTGCGTCGACGCCATTGTCGACACGCAGTGTGTCGGACACCGCAGCAGTTGCGTCCAATGTGCCGCTAGCACCGCCGCCGAGTGTCACGCGCAGCACGTCGGACGCAAGTGCGGCTGCTACCGCAATGCCGCCACTGTCGATGCGTCGGAGCACTTCGTCTGGCTCTGGTGCAGCACCCGCGTCGCGCCTCGCTGCGTTCTTGAGTACTGTGGAAGTTCCGAATGCGTTCGTCGCCAAACAGGAGGACGACAGTGGCCACGACAGCAATGATGTGCAGCAACTAGAAGCAGCGACCAGACACACGGGCTTTTCCGACGACGAATTGGACGCAAGTGACGCGATGGGTGACACTTTGAACGCCAATGTCGATGCGCAATCGCTGCAGGTCTCGGAAGAGATTACGTTTGACGACGACAACGTCGTGCACGTTGGTGCAGATGTGCAGCAGGACGCAGTAGTTGGTGCACAGGAGGAGCCTGCGGCGTCGAGCGACGTACCGGCAGCAGCTGCAACAGCAGCAGACGTCGAGAGCTTCTCGTCAGACGAGCTCCAGTCGCCGTCTGAGCACTTTGACGAGCGCTTGTCGGACGACTCGAACGCGAGTGTCGACGACGCAGTCGCCGCGACGTTTGACGAGCGCCTGTCTGACGAATCAAACGATGCGTCTGTTCATGACAAGCGTGCGTCGGGACCGCTTGTTGCAGATGCTACTGCTGCATCCAATGCTGCCACCGCCACAACAACAACGACGACGACGACGTCTGCAAATCACGACGTGGACGTCGAGCACCATGCGATTGCGCACCATGACCACGCAGACAGCGAGCAGCCGTTCTTTGTCGTCGAAGAGGTCTCGGTCGCCAAGCCACCGCCGAGCTCCAAGCTGTTTGCGTTCTTGAACACGGTCGACAGTGCACAGACACATCGGTTCTCCCACCACTCGACCACAAGCGACGAGCACAGCGACGAACACAACGACGACAAGCCAGCAGCCGCAGTGCCGACGACGGCAGCAACGAACGCGGTTGTCGACGGCAGCGACCGTGTCGTTGATACCGTCTTGGACGCTAACGTGCTGGACGCACGCATCGATGGCACTGACGCAAAGGCTGTCGAGTCGGAGCCGATGAGTCAAACGATCGCTACTGATGCAATTGAAGCTTCCGGGGACGATGCGGTGGCGCTAGAGAACGAACGGCTGGCAGCCGAGACGCGTGCGCTGCTCCAACAGCTTGCAACTGCGACAGATGCGCTTGCAGCACGCGATGCGGCGCTCGCAACGCTGCGTGTGGAGCTCGAAGCGCTCACGTTACAGCTCGCGGACGCCGACAAACACGTTGCTGCTCAGTCGGATGCTGCGAACAACGACTTCGCAGCGCAGCTCGCAGCCGCACAAGCAATGTACTGCGACGAGCGTTCGCTGTTGGAGCGCGCACACGTCGCTGCGCTCACGCAGCAGTACGACAAGCTCACTACGTCGCACAATACGGAGATCGCCAAGGCGACCGAGCCGCTCGTGGCGCAAGTCGCGTCGCTCACACAGGAGAACGCGTCGCTCACACAGGAGAACGCGTCGCTCGTGCAGCAGCTGCAGCAGGCGCAGGACAGCGAAGCGGCTGCACGGTACGCTGCGCAAGTTGCGTTTGCAGCCCGCGACGACGCAGAGGAGCGCATGCAGCGATCCGAGCACTGAGGGATACGTTTGTAGTAATCGACGCAATGTTGCGAAGCAGTTGGACAGACGCTGCAAAGCGATGCAATGGATATGAAATTCGTCCTTTTGTGTGTTGTCGAGTCTGTTGTTTGTCTTGTAGGATGTGTCAAGCAGTGATTGGAAGCACATAGTCGTCTAGCCGAAAGACACTACGATAGCTATCGATCTGTCTCTGTCTTTCTGTCGATCTGTCTCACTCCCTAAATCGAGTCGGTCTGGTATCCAGCGAGACTCCTGCGTAGAATGAGCGCCGCACTGAAGCCGACGACAATGAAGAAACACACGATCGCAGCAACGAGCCCAAGCAAGTTGAGCGTATTGCGCAAATATGCGTTCACGTCGGCGTCGGACCACTCGGGGCACTTGCCACACGCTGCGATCTATGAGCGACAAATGTCAGTCCGTTTAGTTAGCTCAGTTGTTGATCGATCATCTCCACTACAAATCTGTAGTAACGCACATCGTTTGCGTCAAAGCCCTGGTTTGCGGTCGCAGCAGTCAAGACGGTCATGCCAACGTGGCAGTCGGTTGCGTTCGTTTTGGCTGTTGCGTTCGTTTTGGTTGTCGCATTCAATGACGCAGTATCAGCAGTGTTAGACGCATCGCAGGCGACCCAGAAGCCGTCGCTGGATTTCCGAACACCGCGACACGGCAGCACGTCTGCAGGCAGCGTTGAGCAATTGCTGCAGCCTGGCAAGTCAATGTCACACGCAAGAGACGCATTGATGTCCGTGTGCTGCGCGTAGCGACTTGCGAGGTGGCCGGAGAACGAAAAGCCGCCGACTGCGCACACAAGGAGCGCAACAAGGCACCCGCCGATGCCAACAATGTACTATAGATGTACATTTGTATGTGCGTGTGTGTGAGAGAGAGAGAGAGAGATTGAAAGAGAACAGCAGAACGTACGAGCAGCAGCAGCGTCCGGCTCTTGGAACGTGCGCCGATGATCCCAAGTAGCGACAGCGCAAACACGAGCGCACCGACAGTGATGAACACAACAGCTGCAGGCGAATGATGCGCGCGTCACGTAGAGCAATGCGTAAGTGAGTGGGTTTGGACAGTGCGTAGACGTAGTGGCTCGTGTTGTACAAGGATAGATAGGACGCCACTCGATAGAGTGACAGGCTGCCGCGCGTTCGTACCGATCCACTCTTGTCCAGCAGTCATCTCGTCCCGTGCTTTGACGACCAAGCCACACGCAAAGATGCCTAACGAGACAGTTGCACGCAGCGTCAGAGAGCAACAACAATAGCAACAACAACAGCAAGTGAGACGCACCGATGCCAAGCGCAATGAACACGACGTTGATGACTGTGAGCATGCTCTTCATGACGATCGGAACTGTGACGATGCGCACGACGCAATAGAGCGACGCGAGCGCGAGTACAATACACGCAGCACCGATCGCTCCAAGGCGCACGAACGCATGTTCGAGGTGTGTGACCGTGTGCTCGTACGTATCGCAGCACGGCTGCTTGCGTAGATATGCAAGGACGTTGTCGCTCCAGTGGTGTTTGAGCCACGACTCGAGTGTGTCCTATGAGTGTTTGGCGATGATTAGGGACGATTCAGTCGACAGGCTGTCAGAATACTACTCTGCGAGACAATAGCGTCAAACGACGGACGCACTTGGAAGCAGAATGCAGCAAATGTTGCGACAAAGAGCGACGCCGCGAGTAGAAAGTTGAGAAAGAAGTAGAGCATCAACAGGTTGCTCTTCTCGCGACCGGCGCCAACGAACCCGAGCACCGAGAGCACAACGACAACGCTGTCGAGCGCAAGTGAGAGTGCGTAAGCGACGCATCGGTTACACGTACTGTATGTGCACGTAGGTATGGACACCACATAAGCAATGGAGACGTACCCGCCGAGCGAGGCCAGAGCTGCGGCACTGGAGTGCAAGTGCGCAGAAAGTGATACATGGAGTCCGAGCACGAGCAGCGCCGCGCCGCCAATGAACGACAGAACGCACAGAAAGCGCAGAAACTTGCGGGACGGACGCATCGTTGCTGCGTGACGTCTTCGAGTGTGTATGTGGCGCCTGGTGCTGCTGCTGTCGACGAGCCGTCGGGTCCGGGTCGGCGCAACTGCAACGGCTCAATTCGTGTGATTTGTGCTTGAAGCCACTTGGGTGACATTTTTTTATATTAACAATTTAGTTAACTGGACAGAAATTTTGAGTGCGCGGAGTGACAGGCATCAACAGCAGCGAACGACATAAACAGCATCCATCGATCACGTTTGTTACTGCTCGAGGACGACAAGCCCACATGCCGACGGAGTGCCTCACGTGCAAGCCCGGCGACGCGACGTTCCACAATGCTGCAGTTGCAAACACTGGCTGCGAGAACACGTACCAGCTCGTTGACGAGTGCATGAAAGCACACAACGGTCGCGTGTCGGCGTGCGTCGCCGAGTGGTCCGTTTTCCGCAAATGCCACGAGCGCGTCAAAGCCGCCAAGGCCGCTACAGCAGCAGCGACAGCAGCAACAGTGCAGACAAGTGCACCGTCGCAGCATACGCAGCAGCAACAGCAAGCGTAGTGTGTGAATAAATGCCAAACAAACAATAGAAATCGATCCATCCAACCCAGCGACCACGCATGAAGCTGCTGACACGTTGTATTCACTCCGTCCACTTGATCCATCGCACGCGTTTGCTCTCACGTCGTACGATGCCTGTCTACAGTTCCTCTTACTTCATCGGTGTGTCTATGGAACATCCA
Source organism: Globisporangium camurandrum (assembly GCA_023337595.1). Lineage (NCBI taxonomy): Eukaryota > Oomycota > Peronosporomycetes > Pythiales > Pythiaceae > Globisporangium > Globisporangium camurandrum. The sequence goes on from JAADXH010000479.1 coordinate 16,779, forward strand.
TCCACACGTATCATCCACGCGTGTCTTCGGTCGGATGCAAGAGACTCCGACGCGACACGGGCGACGCGTGGGGTGAAATGTCGTGCTCGTCGTCGTGACTATTACGGACGCTCATCGTCCCAATGCCATTGCTCATCATCGCCATCCCCGTCACGTCGCTCTCTCCTTCTTCGTCACTCAGAAACAATTTGTGCACGTTGTCCACTTCGTCGACTGGAAAGACGTTCCGGGGCGAGTCGATCGAATCGACGCGATGCGTCCGGCGACTCAGTTGCATCAACGCACGCGGTGACAACGTCCCATGCGCAAGTTCGTACAGCTCAGCGTTTGCCAGTGCAGCAGTCGAGCGCGACGTCGCGTTGCGCATGTCGACGCTACTGCTCGAGCTGCTCAAGCCGCGCGACGATTCGCTCGCATCGTGCGCCAGTGCCGTAGCCATTGACATCGACGGCATTGACGCATTCCGCGTCGGTGCGAGACGAAACAGATTCGCAGGCGCAACGTCCGCTTCCAAACCGCCTGCTGCAGTAAAACACGCGCGACAGTGGCGCACGGGCGACAAGAGCCCGACTTCAGGGATCGCCATGCGCTGCTCCGTGCACTTGGCGCACATCCACTTGCCGCAGCGCTTGCACGAATGTGGCCGGCGATACAACTTGAACGGCGCATTGCACGTCGGGTCCTGACAATGGTGCACAGTCTTCTTGTCCGGTTTCTTCTTGAGTTTGACTGCGAGTGTCGAGTAGTCGGCGCACAGCTTGTGAATTGTCGTCGCTGCGGTGCGCAGTACGTCTTTCCACAGATCTCGATCTTCGAGCTTCGTGACGCTAAAGTGCATCTCGCGCGTCGGGCTCGCACTGCTGCCGCCCGACTGGTGGTGGTCGTACGCTGTGATGTACAGCCCATGGTGACCCACAGATGCGCGGCTCTCGTCGTGGCCGTGTGTATAGCGCGTGCGGACACCCAGCGGCACGATCCACTTCCACTTGATCCGGTGGCTCTCGTCGACTTCACTCGGGTAAAAGTACCACAGTTTGTACGACACGTACTCGTAGACCATGAGCGCTTTTTGCCACTCGCAGCCGTTGTGGCGCTCTTTGAACAGGTACCCAAACGCACAGCCGTCGCCCAATAAGAACGACGACCCAAACCCATGGGCGGTCGAGTAACTTGGACGACTGATCTGGTGGATGATCGCTTCTTGGAACGCCGGTGGCGCGGGCGTTGGCGCGAGGCCGCCTACGCGTTGACCATGGATCGTACTGGGAGTAGCGCCATTCAAACGCGTCGCGGTCGGCGGCGTCGGGATCGCAGTGATGCACAGCAGCGGGTTCTTCGCAACTGCTGCATCGGTCACTTGCAACACGTGCATCCACGCAGGCGTTGCGCGCACAAGCGCCTGCACGCGCTCTTGACTGCGCGTCCGCGGGTCGCGCTCGCACATGCGAATTGCTTCGACGAGCATCTTGAGGTTCGACAGCGCGTCGGTGCCAGCAAGCGACGACGATTCGGGGGATACAAACGCAGTCGTGAGCAGCGGCAACAGCGACGCGTCAACACGCAACAGCTTCTCAATGATCGGACACGCGCGCGAGCGTTTGCTCTTGAAGTCCCCAAAACAAAACACGAGCATCTTTGTGATCTCCCCCAATAGCAAGTTCCACATCGGGTACTTTCGATAACACGTCAAGAGGATATCAAACACTTGTGCGGACACAAACATCCGGTCCAAGCGCTTCGATTCGTTCACGAGCGCAGCGCTGAGGCACTTGACGACTGCGCACAGGTGGTACCCAGACGCTTTGCGCGTCCCCAACACGACGACCTGTTTGAGGTAGATCATCAGATCGTGCCCACGTCGCTCCATGCACGTAATGAGGCATTCGCGCAGGCGTCGGTACTCACGGACGTTGCTCCGCCAGTCGTCGCTGCAAAAGATCTCGAGTTCGTTCAAATCGCCACTAATCACTTGCTCCAACATCACGATCCACTCGTTGCGCTCCTCAACAGACGTTGCTGCAAAGTACTCGACGCTCGTCTCGTACTCGACGTTGCTCTCCCGATGGTTGTGCCCGTGATGGTGATTGTGGTGGCTCTTCGGCAACAGCTCCGTATAAAGGCCCATGCCGCCACTCAAGCCCGAGTGCTTGAGCGTCTCGTTCGCCTTCTTTGCGCGCTTCACAGTGACCGTGAAGCCACATTCGTGCCAATCGCAGCGCTCAACGGCGTCGATCTCGTCGAGCGTGATCACAGTCTGCGTCCCTTGATTCGGTGTGAAGCCACCAGTGTCGACCGCCGCAGTCGCAACCGACGTCGTCGCAGTGCTGCTCCGTGAGTGCTGCTCAGCGCGCAAAGACGTCACACGGAGCCCCATCATGCAATTCACGCTCACTTGACACGCTTGGACTTCGTTCTTGAGCTTCTTGCGCTGCAGCAACTTGCCCGTGCGCATGAGGTGCGTCGAACATAAAAAGTTCAGACAATCGATCCCACCGGCCGTGACTGCATTGCTGTCACTGCGTGTTCCGTTGCTGCCTCCAGTCGCACTTGCGGTCGCTGTCAGCGTCGCTGCGTCCGTAAAGTCGACCGACTCGGTCAGTTCAAACAAATGCGTCAACATCGCTGTGCACGTCGGACGCGGGTGCCCCTGTGCCAACAACGTCAGCGACTTTTGCGACGCGAGGCTCTGTCGGCGATGCAGCACCTGTGCTGGTAGAGTCCCACTCGACGCCTGTGGCATGCTCCAGAACGTCAATTCTTTCATGAGCTGCACAAACAGTTGCACGAGCGCTTTCTGGCGATTCTGCATCAACAGATGGATCAACCGTCGGACTTTGCGGCTCGTGTACTTGCGCAACGCAGAGTTTGCCATCTCCCGCGTCGCGCCGCAGATCGAAACGTACTCGTCCTGCCCAGTGACTTTATCGAGCGGGATCGTCTTTGCAGAGATCGCAACGCCCCGCGCTGTCAAGTACGGCGCGTGGATGACTTCGCGCAAGAGCAGGAACGTATTTTCAATACAATCGCGTTCAAACACTGTCCGTGGGGGTGCAAACGTCACGAGCGTCTGAATCATTTTGTGCAGGAGCTCAGTCGAAAACAGTGCATCGATTGCTGCGTCCGAGTGATCCGAGTACACGACGTGGAGCAACAGCGTCCGGATGTCGTCGTGTCCGATGTTTGACAATAACAAATCGACATACCCTGGATGCTCGGATAGGTAGAACAACAGACACCCGCCTTTCTGGATCCGCACGGCAAAGTACCGCAAGATCTGCGCGGCAAAGTTTGCTGACTCTGCACTAAAGATCCCAAACGTTGCGAGTTCATCGATTGCAGGCAGCTGGGACGTCGTACAGTCCGCGTCACTCGTTGCAGTCGACCGACGGATGCCATTGCTGCTGTCACTACTGACGCTGCGGTCACGCGGGCTCTTGTCCGGCATCGACAGGCGCTCGGACGACGGCGTCGAGGGACGTTCCGGATGATGCGGACTCTCGGCTTCGTTGTCGCTGTCGTGGTCCGAGTCCGCGGCGCTCGTCGTGCGCACGGTGCGCGTCGTCGCGCTGGAAGCAGCGGCCGTCGCAGCGGCGTGGTCCATTGCGCCTTGCTTGAGCGTCTGTGCGCCGTCGATCTCAATGTCCGAGACCTCGACGCGAATGAGCTCTTCGAGCTCTGCGACCGACGCGCGGCGCTCGGCGCGCTGCTGCTGGCGCGACGTGTCGGAGAATAACCCGTCGGCCTCGCGCTGGAGCGAGTCGAACACCGTGTCCCAGAAGCAGCTGCACCGATGCGCGTCGTCTGCACACGGCACGAGGCTGTTGCCCGCGCCACCGACGACGATGAACGCCGTGGCGATCGACCGCGTGTGGTGCGACCGCGTCGGGTCGAGTGCGAGTGTCATGAGCTCAAGCGTCTTTGCGCGCGCAAACAGGATCGACCGCAAGCGACTCGTCATGCGCTTGAACAGCAGCTCGAGCATGTCCATCGTGAACGACTCGTTCAATAGGTCTGCGAGTGCGTACTTCTCACTCATGACGCCATCGACAAACGTCTCGATGTTCGCCCGCAGCTGCTCGGCGTCTTTCTTCTTCGCCTCGAGGCCAGTAAACTGCTGGTGCTTGGGTGAGAGCGGCATGGTCGTGAGGCAGTAGGAGAAGGTGCCGGCGCGACGCGGGTCAAAATGTGCTTCGTCTCACGCAGTGCTCGAGCGCGAGTGTGTGCGCAACAGAGCACGCAGCGACGCCCACGAGTCGCGTGTGTGCGTCTGGTGTGAGAGAGGTCTACGACTGGCTGACGTCCTGCCGGTTCTTCTCGTGCTTCTGGCGCAAATGCAAGTCTACGATTGTGGGCGCTACCGCGTTCTTGACTCGTTTCCTTCTGCAATTGTGGCGTGATTTCTGCGCGCTTTTCATTTGTAGCCTAATTCTACAACTATTTTGCTTACAAAGATGAAGCTTAAAAAATCACATTATTTGCAGTACCACCGACTCACCCACATATGCTTGCTCCCTACGTAAATGCCCACGAGCATTGCGAACGTCGCCAGAGCTCTCGAGTCGATCGTGAGCGCGAGTGGTGGCGCGTGACTCTACGGCACTGTTGTGTGCCCGTCATGACAACGCACGCCAAGTGTCACATCGACGTGCTGATGTGTGATCGCCATCGGCGGGAAAACTGAGACATGCCGCACGACAATCACGTCTGTTTCGTTTTATGCGTTGTCGGATAGCGCATCGGTATTAATGTACACACTGTACAGCGCCACCATGACTGTCTGCTGGACACATGAGTGACAACCAACCATTCCGCAACTACCAATCACTCAAGCATCGAAAGTGTAGCCACATAGCCACCTTGAACTGTGCGAAGAGTCGCATGCACCACCGGCCTGAATATCGTTTGTCCGGTGGTATGGCGACCGCCGTGATAGGATGTCGTCGAGCGTACTACCTGCCGTCACTATTCGCTATGTGAAGAGGCTGCTCTGGCTTAGCTACCATGGCCACATGGACGCTTCCTCTCAGCTTGCTCGATGCGCTGCGTGCATTGTGTAAAATACGCCACACATACCGCACAGCAGTCACGACGGCAACAGTATAGCAGAAATGAGATGTGCACAATTGGAAATATGGACATTGTGTGTGTATTGCAAACTGCCAGATCACCGTAGTCTACGCTGCAAGAAAGCCCTGGAACGCGTCCGTACTCGCAAATGCTGCGTTGTTGCCGATCGCATTGAGCACGACCTCGAGCTGCTGCTCGCGCTCGCGGAGCAGCCCTGGGTTGTGCTTGCCGCGGAAGAGCGTCGAGAGGCTCGCGGACGGCAGTGCTGGGAGGTTCGCGTTCGGGAGATTGGCGTACAGCTCCTTGAAGTCGTTGTAGCGCTTCTTGAGCGCTGCGCCGCCATCTGCGCGGTCAATGTTGTAGTACACGACGCCTTGCTCCGTGATCGTCACGCCAGTGACAGCGAACAGTTTTGCTGCAGAGGCTGGA
>JAADXH010000480.1:0-22235 GCA_023337595.1 Globisporangium camurandrum
GCAAATATATGTATAATGTTTCTTCAGTCCTTAATTAATCGAGTTTGTATGCAAGAGGGGTACTTCAGCATCCATACATTTGAAAGCAATTTTTAGGCACCTTAAATACAAGGCACAACATCACTTTTCGACCATAAGTGCTTTATAACATTTTGCAACTGCTTATTTGTCAACAATTTCTTTATTGTTTCGGCTGTGCAAATATTTCACTCTTAGAAATACTGTATATAGAGTCCTTCATCAATCTTGACTCGCAATCAACCGAGCCTATTTCTGCACTCGAAGGCAAGCACAGGCCACTTTAACACTCGAATAACAGTTTATTTGCAAGTCGAAAAGATTTACTGCAAGTATATTTAACTTCGATAAAAGGTTGTAGTTAACATCATGGCAACCTTCTACGTTCTTTCCAAGGGTATATGCAGCTGCAACTACTGAAGGTAACTTGAATACACGTATGCATATATTCATTACGAGGCTGTACCTTACGAAACAGCTCTAAACATTTGCAGCACATCTTTGTTTCTCCGTAAACTCTAACTACTTAGTAGGACTTCTCGACCATGCTCAAGAAATATCTCGGTCTTATGGCTTGTAGTAGTATCGCTACATATAAATTTTCGCACTACAGCTGATTCTAAAATAAATCAAAGTCATTCAAACAATATCCCAATGAGCGACTTTGTCCTGATACATTAAGATCAAATACCTTCATGCACACAACTGATTAACCGCAACAGCATTGCATGCATCATTTTTCAGTAAATTCGACACGCAACAGCAGATACACAGTTTCACACACCAATTGCATCGGGCTCTGTACATTTATCTCGCAAAAATCTCTTGTTGATGATGCGACGAGTAGCAAACGCGTAAATAACATGACATACTATGTAGCACACAACAATTCGCTATCTGAATGTTTTGCGTGATTGTGGTATGTATCTGTATTTTCGCACCGGTAATTACGATTGTAAATATGTTTGTACTCATGGTGAATAGTTTTGGAAATACTGCACAGTATATGAATAGTACTTCTGCAGCATGCTTGTGGTTTTGACGTAAATTACTAAATTGTCTGCATTTCACATGCATTGTGTATATTCAATTCATGGATTTGGAACTTGCGCTAACCCACCATGCCCCACAGATTATTCGTACACCGAATTGATTATCTCATGTGGATCATTCCAACATGCAGATTCACTGAAAGATTGTATGGGTGGACATATGAACAATTGAAATTATGAAAAAGTCAGACAGGCTGGACAAATTAAATAAGCATTAAAGCAAAATGGCACGGTGAACTTGTGACACGTCGATCGTGTCATGCTGAAAAAATGTCCCGTCTAAAAAGAAAACCATTGTGTCAAGATAAATATGTGTGCAAAAGAAACGATCAAGCCAGTGAGCGCACCAATCATTTTGTTTTCTTCGATGGCACGCATGGAGTGGATCTTTTGCTGCCTACTTGTCGCCTTCTTTTGGCTTTGTTGTCATACTGTCTGTTTACTCATTGCCCTTCTCTTCGTCGTCGACCTCGAAGATCTTCCGGTTGCTGTGCTTCTTTCCGGGCTTGCGCATCTGGACAATCGCCACGCTCGGTTTGTCGTTGTCGCAGTCCCAGACCTCATGCCACACCTGGAAGCACGTGCTAGCCTCACCGTACGCTGAGTGACACGCAACGTTGGAGACGTAGCACCTGTACGTGCATAGCGTAGGTAATTAGCAGCAAAGACGTACGGTTTGCATCCTCGTGTTGTGCATGGATTGTGGCGTAGTGATTATTGGCAGCAACAGTAGCACTGTTAGCAGACCCGCTCGTGTCGTCGGCTGCTGCTGCAATGATTGTGCTTGTTGGCCTTGCTGATGCAATGATTGTGCTTGTCGGTCCTGCTGCTGTAGCGGCGTCATCGCAGGGCGAATCCGTCGCGCTTAATGTTGTGGCGCTCGTTGGTGTCGGTGCTATGCGAGATTAGCATGCAGCCTTGCAAGCCTCATTTAAACACCGCCGTATCTTCAATCGTGCTTTCACGATCGAGCACACCTTGCATTAGCGGTGGCGGCGTTTGTACTAGTCGCCTAATGTTAGGTAGAAGTCCGGATTCTCGCGCATGCGGTGGCCGATGTTCGAACTCATGCGCGGCGTCGCGTGCGTTGGTCGCGGCGAGAACGGATCGTCCTAAAACTCATGGCGATCAGGCCGACAGCGTTGCGTCATCGATAAGTGTTTGGAGCAGGAAATGATGAACATGCACACGTATGCTAACATTCTCGAATTCTTGCTCCGTCAGTGCAAAGTTTTGGCCAGTAGCGTCTCGAGGAAAAATCGTAACGCAGCTTGGGTCAGTCTTTGTGCCACGCGTGCGCCTTGAACACTATGAACACGTTCACTAGCGCCACGTCAAAAAAGCCTAGTAGAGGGACTTGTAGTACATTTTCAAGGTCAGTGATACCTGGATCGAAATGCGCTGGAAGCGGAAATAAACCTGTCGATCCACTCCGCCCATCCAGCGCCGGTAGTCGACCACATGCTGAGGACATGGCGCCGCCACTTTCGTTCCACCTGCGCGACGAGCTGCATAGGACACATGCACATAGGAAGCGAGCACAGAGTGAGTAGTTAGTCAATCGACCTAAGATCAACAAAAGTACCCACTGAGGACATCTGCCGACTGCCATCAGTAGACGGAAAATGGTCAGGTTCGCTATCCATCCAGGAGAGCGCCGTCATCGCTGGAAAGTACTTCGACACTGCGACTTTCATGTCGCCACGCGGCACGTTCTTCGACCGGCGCGCTAGCTTGTCGATCACGTCCTTGAGGTACCCAAGGTGGCTCGTCCTAGCAGTCCCGACGATGTAAATCTGGCGATGTAAGATCTGCAGCGCCCGCTGTACACTCGTGTAGTAGCAGTCGACGACGATCAAGCGCCACTGCGTAAATCCTAGTGGGAACAGCACGTCCATGTTTTAAAGGACGATTGCTGATCCTGCGTTTACACCGAGGTCGGTAGGAGTCGCGGCACGTTATTTTTTGCAGCAGTAAACCTCGACTCTGTTGACATGATGAATATTGGATAGACATAAATATCATCATTAGTAAATGTTAAACCTGCATGTCGATCAATACAACATGTTACAGCATCCAAAAAACACAAACACATCATGCACAGAACGCAGTACGTGGTCTTCGCGCCGCACGTGACGAACAGCTTCATCCCAACTTGTGCGGCTTATCCTTCAGATATTGCCCAGTGGGGTTGAAGCGTGAACGTTTACGCAGGATGCCCTCATCGAACGACAAGACGCTCGGCAAACGGCACTCGAGACAAAACGTCGCCTGCACAGTGTCGATCACCGACCGCAGCTTCCACGCTCGGTGTCATCGTTGTTGTACGCAACCCCGTCGACGTCGCTGTCACTTCTGTCCGCAAATTCCGCGTCGATGTCCAAGACCGTCTCGCCCTCGCCTTCGGAGTCAACGATGGCGTAGGCGTCCGGTCTCAAATCGGCAGGGGTTTGGGCGGTGTTTAGATCTCGCGACAGCGGTGGCCGAGGTAGCACGGACAGGAGCAAAAGTTGTCGCAGCAGCCTCTCCACTCAGCTCGTCCGCGTCGACGTCATCATCCGCGTCACAATCCTCATAGTTGTCGTCGTTAACAAACTCGTAGTCTGCTTCGTTGCGTACATCGTCGCGTTCGTCGTCGTGGTCGCCTACACGGTCGTCTGCACGGTATTCTACGTCGTCGTTTGCACCGTTGGTGTTTGCTCCATTGCCAGCGTTGTTGATGAATGCATATGCGTCGTTGCCTGCTTCGGTGGTGTTTGCGTCGCGGTCGTCAATGTTAGGCGGCTGCTGCCGCATTTGCATGCGCAGTGTCGCACGCGGGGTGTTTGATGCGCGCATTTCATCCCACTTTTTTGGTTGCATTAACAGGCGCTTTTCACTTCGGTTTCTTCATTAGCAATTTTAATGGATTCACATGTTAGAGGGTCAACATGTTTATATATTACTGATATGTTCGAAGGATCGACATTTGGTGAATGGAGAGTTAAAATCGCTGTTTTTGCCGCACCTTTTCACGAGAGAACAACGAACAACGAACAGCAGACACAAAAAGAAGAAACAAGACGGCGCAAAAGCAAGTTGCTTCCGCGACACCTGCGCGCGATGATGCAGCGCAACGCGAGCTCGGTGCAACGACATACAGGTGCGTTTAACAGCATGCATGCGTTGGTGTGATTCGCGAGCTAGACGTACGATGTGCTGCAACGGAGCTGTCAACATGGATGCAAACCGCCACGTTGAAGTTGGACCGCATCGTGTAGTTTGTTCGCGTTGCCGTCACGGGCGCTTCTCTTTGTATCCTTGCTTGGTGTGCATGCATCTGTCTACATGATTACACACGCACGTACGCACGTACACGCTTGTGGTGCCCTCCATTCACCTCGCATGCGTCTCTTCACTCCTACACTTGCTAGCCGACCGTCGCAAAAATCAAAGTGTCGCCACGAAAACGCTCGTTCACAGCACACCAGAAGACGAGGACAACAACAACAACGACGCTGCGACGCGTAGCGACTGCAACCAGACCGCCATGCTTTTGAAACTACCACCGAGCGTCGTCGACAACACGCCGACACTCAATCAACACACGAGTTCGTTCGCAACGACCGTCTCGTCCAGCGACTCGATCGACTCGGACACGAGCGATAACGACAACAACGACAACAACAGCCGCTGCCGTCCTACCGCTACGACTACTGTCTCTACTAGCCACAGCAACAGCAACAACCACCACGACGAACTCGAACAGCTGCGGGACGATGCCGAGCGCCTCCGGAACGAAGTCGCGGACCTCACGAGTGCGCTGCTCGTGCGCGACATGGAGATCGCGTCGCTTCACGAGCGCTGCGCGCTGCTGCGTGCGTCGGTCGAACAGCAGGACGCAGTGATCGCGAAGATCTTTGCTGCAACCGCTGACGACGGACCCAACGTCGTCGTTGCGAGCAGCGTCGTTGCGATTCCAGCACATGCGCGCGTTGCGCTCGACGCGCATCGACACCGTCGGACGTTTACAAGCGCTGCTGCGAGTGGTCCAAGCTGTACAAGCCATCGCCCTGCACTCTGTGCAGCGTCGCCATTGTCGACACTGTCAGCTGCTGCTGTCGAGCCAGCAAAGGAGCTGCTCGCTGCGCAGCTCGAATCGATCGGGTACGAACAACAACAGGCAGCCGACGCACTCCAGACGCTGACCGACAATACGTCGCAACTGCCGCTGCCGCTCGCACGCAGCAGCAGCGTCGATGCGCGGGAATCGGCAAACGTCGGGATGCTCGACGAGCTGCTGTTTGCTGCATCCGCGTCTTCTCCTAGCACGCAAGCGCGAACGAACGCAACGCCGCTGTTTGGTGGCACTGCATCAACATTGTCGCATGCGTCGCCGTCGTTGGCGCCTCGTAGCAGCAGCAGCAGTTGCGTGTTGCAGCAGCAGCAGTCGCCACTCTTTGAACGTCGACGGAGCAGCTTTGCAAGTGACGAGGACTTTAGCCACTCGGCAGGCTTTCTACGCAAACCGACGCGCAAGCGTTCCGGACGCTTGAGCGTCAGTGACTTTGGGCTCTTGGCGCCTGCAAATGGCGACATTACGATCGACAATCCGTCTGCAGCGCTGCTGTCAACGTCGTCCCACTCGTCGTCGTCAAGCTCGTCAATCGAGTCGATGTCGTCGATGCAGCAGCGCCTCGACGACACAACAAACGAATCGACAGACGCTGCGCGCGACTGTACGACGCAGCAGCGCCGCGTCTCGAGCCAGCGCAACTTGTTTGCTGCAGTCGACGACGCAACGCACCGACGTGCTGCTGCTGCAGCGGCAACGCGCGTATCGTCGACAACGACATTGAAACGCACAGGCGGAACGACGGACAACGACACATGCGATCCGCCAGAGCTCTCGTACGCAGCGTTCCTTGAACGCATCCGCCTGCCGGCGTCGCGCGATTTACTGACGCGCATTCGCGTGTTTATCGGCTCGGTCCTCGGTCCACGCGGCGATGGGAAACCGCCCCGGTCGACCGACTACGTCGATTACGACTTTTACGGTCTCCACGAACTCCCGCGGCGGTTCAAACACTTGATGCGGTCGTTTACGGAGTCGCTCGCAGCGCATCCAGCGTGGCGCAACAGTAGCGACGCAACGCTTACGAGTGCGCGCGACAGCATCGAGAAGTACGTGATGGACAAGCTCGGGAGCGTTGCGTTGGATCAGTTGCCGCAAAGCCGCACGTGGGAGCGTGACGACGCAGCGCTCGCACGGCGCATGAAGTTGCTGTCGGTACGATCGCGTGTGTGTGGCGTGTCGCTTGTGGCGCTGAACTGATTGACTGGCTGTATCGACTTGTCTATGGACTAACAAACGCCTCTGCGGCCTCCTCCTCTATAGTTTGTGACGCCCGAGATGCTCGATATCAAGCCGTGTATGCAGAACGAAGTCGTCTGGTCGATGGCAGAAGACGAACTGCGTCGGATCAACGCGTGTCGCGCGCCGACCGACAAGCTCCAGTGCATCGTTCGGTGCTGCAGCGTGATCTTTAGCGTCCTGAACCTCGCACGTGGGAGTGGGAGCGATGGCGCGAGCGCGAGTCGCCCGGGCGCCGACGACTTTCTGCCCGTGTTTATCTACATTGTGCTCCATGCGCAGATCCCACGCTTGAGTGCGAACTGCGAGTTCATTGCGTTGTTTCGTGACTCTGCGGACCTCATGTCCAAGTGCGTCCTGACATAGATGGCTCTCTCTTTTATCACACTTACGCGCTGTGGACTTACGTGATGTGTGTATCTCGACAGAGCGGGCTACTGTTTTGTGAACTTGCGCAGTGCGATCGAGTTCATCTTGGTGCTTGACGCAACGATGCTCTCGGTCGCGCCGGATGTGTTTCACAGGTTTGAAGTTGTGTATGAACGATGAACTGGCTCGATTCGCCAGCGATGTTGTATCTACGAATCCTAGGACGACGACGCTGACAAAGGCTTCTGGTTGCATGTCGATCATTATTAGACTCTACAGCGAACGCGAGCAACTGCTCGACGCACAGACGAACGCGACAACGCAGCGGCACTAGCACTACGATCGCCGTCGTCCATCAGCTACATCGCTGCTACCACTGCTACTACGTCGGTTCATTTGATGCTGCTGTGCTAGCTAATGTTTCGTCGTTGCGTCCATTTGTCTGTTTGTTGTTATTGAGCGCTAGCGTTTGAACTACATACATTGCATCATTCGTTCTCGTCCTCGTTCTGTGTTGTCCATCTATCTACATACCACTCGTCCTGTTGTCTGGCGTGTTGCTATATCATCTTCTACATCTACACGCTCGCTGTATCTACATCACACACCAGTCGTCGTCCTCTCTTGCTCTCGTGCAATCACGAGCGGCTGACTCTCACGAGCATCATCTCCAGTACCATTCACTTGCATGTCGAGGCACGCGGGTCCGTCCCACATCTCACGGAGTTCACTTCGCACGTGTGCTCGGAACGCAATGGCGCCGAGCAGCAGTGGCACAACATACAGCAGCGCTGGCTGGCCGGCGACAACGTTGCGCAGGGCGACCGACAAAACGTTGGCGAGCGCGAGTCCAAGTGCGTACGCAGCACTCGCGACGCTATAGTACGACAACGACCACGTGCTACTACCTGCTGGACGATGCGAGAGTGCGTGGCCGGTGCAGTAGTCAAACCGGATGCAGAACGCAACAACGAGACCTGGAAGGATGACGTCGCCCAGACCGAGCAGCGCAGCGCCATTGTCAGGAGTGAACAGCAGCGGCAGCACGAACACCATCGGTGCGATCATATTGCTTTGTGGCGGCGCTACTCCTGCCATCTTTTCGGACTCGATACCGTCCGCTGAGCCCCTGTCACTGCCAGTTGCAACATCGACCATGACGTTCGAGCCAAACACGAACGGCGAGACGTAGACAAAGAACACGTCGTAGATGCACGCAGCGCTGAGCAGCAGTACGCCGACGCGCAGACTCGGGAGCTGCACCGTATCGATCACAGCGACGCAGAGCGCGACGCTGAGCAGATCCTGCAGTAGCCATATGCTTGTCGTATTTGTACGCTGAGCGAACCAGAGTGTTGTGAGCCCCAGAGCGACTGTGCTGCTCATACATAGTGCAATCCACGGCGACCAATGTGACGGCAGCACTGCCTGCGTGAGTGGCACGAGCAGCACCTGGACGAGCGCGATACCAGCGGCGAACGCAAACAGCAGCCGCACTGCAATCATTGCGTCGCGCAGATAGTAGAGCGCAACGAGTACACTGGACGCACCAATTACGAACGCAACTGCATGGCGTGCTGAGAATGTGACGTAGTCGGCCCGACTGTGCAGGTGCGACTCGTCGTTGACATCGTCATCGTCATCGATACGAATATAACCACTGCCATTGTCGTGAGCGGTGCGATCGTTATTGCTGAACTGCCGTGGTGTGATTGCATCCGCGATCGTCTTGGCGACGACCTCGTACGAGAACAAGCGCTCGCGTGCGCACGCATGGTACGCGCTACCCATGACAACAGCAACGCCAAGCAGCCACACGAGTGCGATGGACACGTTCCATGGACTCGTGTCAACGGCGATCGGCTCCAAATGCAGCAAATGCTGCTCGTTGGTGTCGTCGGTGTCGATGCTGCTGTCACTACTGCGTACAGCAGTCATTGTTACTGCGAGCAGTAGCATCAAGACAGCGTGCGATGCGTGCATCTTTGGCACGTCGGATCTTGTTGTGAGTGTCAACATATCGCAATCGCAATACGTCCTTTCGCGATGTTATGGTTACCGGTACCGGTATATACCAACATTGCGATCGTCAGTCAGTTTTGACAACCACGACAAACACGAATCAAAATTGTCATGAGCATGCAAAGTAGTCGCACGACCAGCAGCTCGCGCTCTGCCTCCACGCTGCGCAGCGGCAATGGGGATCCCGAGCACATGCGCAACCTCGTCGCGTTCTGGATGCTCGGGTTCGTCAACAACCTCGGGTACGTCGTGATGATCGCTGGCGCACAGGAGATCGCAGCCGGCGGCGTCGGACTCGTGTACTTTTTCGACATCTTCCCTGCGCTGCTCGTGAAGATTTCGGGGCCGTACTGGTTCCACCTCGTGTCGTACCGCAGTCGCACACTGCTCGGCGCGCTCTGGATGTTTTTGAGCTTCGTCGTCGTTGCGCGCGGCACGCACTCGCTCGCGCTCCAGCTGCTCGGCGTCGCGTTCTCGGGGCTCCAGTCCGGCATGATGGAAGCGTCGTTCCTCGCCATGGCGTCGCTGTACGACAGCCAGACGTGCCTCACGTGCTGGGCGAGTGGCACGGGCCTCGCAGGCGTCGGTGGCTACGCATGGGTTGCACTGCTCCACCTGCAGCTCGGACTGAGCTTCTCGACGACGCTCCTACTAGCTGCTGCGGTCTTCCCATTGCTCTACGTACTCACGTTCACAGTGCTGCTCGACACCACGCGCCTGTCGACCACGCGCGCGTGCCCTGTATTCTACTACACTGCGATCCCAGAAGCTCCAGCTATGGACGCCACTACTTCCACTACCACCGCCTCCAAGCAGCAAGTCGATGGCGACGATGCCACCACTATCAGCAGCAAACAGCACGCGATTGCAGCAATCGACGCCGCATCCTCCACACACCTGACGGTCCGCGAGCGTGCGCAGTTTACGCTCACGCTTGCGCCGTACATCGTGCCGCTCGTGGTCGTCTACTTTGCCGAGTATACGATGCAGACCGGCGTGTGGTCGACGATCGGGTTCCCGGTCGCTACGAGCGCAGCGGCGCGCGCACAGTTCTACTCGACTGCAGGGCTCGCGTACCAGAGCGGCGTGTTCCTCGCGCGGTCGTCCGGCGTCGTCGTCCAAGCGACGCGCACGGTGCTGTTCCTCTTACCAGCACTGCAGTGTGCGCTCCTCGTGTTTTTTACAAGTGTCTCAGCGTTCCACATCCTGTACGACTGGCCACTGCTCGTTGCGCTCTGCTTTGTCGCCGGCTTGCTCGGTGGCGGCGTCTACGTGAACGCATTCACGCTCTTGACGCACGAAGTGGCGCCGCATCGTGTGGAGCTGGCGCTTGGCGCAGCATCGGTCGGCGATACGCTCGGTATTCTATTGGCCGACTGCGTCGGTCTCGTGCTCCAGGGCTGTTTGTATTCACGGAATCAGATCCCCGGCGCTGCGGTCCAAGTGCATTGCTGAGTCGAATGGGGGTCGGTATTATATATAAAATAGAGAGAGAACGATGTTGTACATCTATACAGTTTGTTGACGTCATCAGCGCATCGTCTTTTTGTTGTTCGCGTTCATAAATTGCATCATGTCGACGCGCTTTTTCATCTTGTGCTGCTGGAGCGCGTTGGAGGCGGGTTGTCCATTAGCAGACGACGCAAGGACAGACGCACTGTATGGATCATACAGCGACATGCATGATGTAGAAGCGTGAGTCTTGAAGCAGCCAGTAGAGAGAGAGCCATACTACAAAAGAGCGTTACATGATGCGTTGACTGCGCGCGGAACTCTTGAGCTCTGCGCTCTTGTTATTCGCAGTCCCGATCGGCTGCTGGGCTGTTGCTGTTGCTGTCGGCTTCTTTGTGGGACGTGGCGCGGTCTGCGTGACTGCGCCAGACACATCGAGACGCAGCGCGCCGCCGTGGAACGTGTGTGCGTCTGTCGCAGCGCTACTGCGCTTGCGCTTGTTGTGTTTTGTTGACGCTGGCACGTACCAACCACCAACAGCCGCCGCCGCAGCGCTAGCAGCAATCGACGCAGTTGACAAGTAGACGCCAGCCGACAAATTCTTGTGCTGACTGCTGGTCACAAGCACTTGTTTGCGCAATCCGACGCCACTGACGTTGCTGTTGAGCTGCTGGCGGCCTTTCCCAGCTTTGAGGAAGTTCGCCGTGATGTGGTGGAGACAGTACTGCGACTGCGTAGTGTGTATGGCAGATGGCCGAGTGTTAAGTACACAGTCAATTCAGTAAGTACGAATTCGGTATTAGTCCAAAAAGTATGCATTATCACTTCATAAAGTACGCCTTCACTTCATAAAGTACGCAGTTCACTCCAATAAGTACGCAGTTCACTCCACAAGTACGCATTATCACTTCATAAAGTACGCAATTCACGCACACACCTTTGCAGTGTTGACTGCCAAGCGACACCGCGCGTCGGTGCTGTTCGTGCCTTTGCAGATCCCAAAGTCGACTGCGACGCCGAGTTTGACGATTTCGTTCGCGTGCGCGACTTTGAATGCAAACTGGCGCTCAGCGTTCGACGCAGGCAACAGCGTGGCATTCAGCACGGCGACGATTGCGCCTTCGGTCTCGCGCCAGTGCGTATTGTACGCGTCACTGAAGAGAAACACGCCGAGTTCCGTCGCATTCAAGTCCGAGAGCGACCAGACGATGAACGAACCGCCCGTCGCTGATGCTTTCGACAGCGTCTTGCGCGTCAAGACGCCGATCGTGACCCAATCGAGCTGTGTGTGGCATGCGCAATGGTAGAGAAGAATGTGTGTGAATAAGTGAGTGGACGGCGCGAGCGACAGTGTCGATGGCGCACTACGCGGAATGGATGCACTGCTGTGTTTACCGTCTCGGTCGTGAACGTCTCGCGTGCAACCGTGTCGAGTTTGTGCAGTGGGATGAATTTCCGTTCGCTCAACTCCGTGTGGACGTCAGTTGCTGGGATCGTGCGATGCGCAATGCGCAGCCGCGAAAACTCTTCGACGTCGACCGGTGCATGGTGGTTGGTTGTAAGTGCATTCACGCCACCACCTACAGCAGCAGTAGCAGCTGTGCTGACACTACGGTTTGGTGGCTGCGGACGCCGTGCGTGGGACTGTGCCTGCTGACTGGCGCTGCGTGCACGCGCCGGCGCGGTGGCGGACGCGCGTGGGTTCGTGGCGCTCCGCGCAGCTGCGCCTGCAATCAGCGGGCCTCGACTGAGTCGCTGCGGCACTGGCGCAGATTCCGGTGCTGCTGCAGCTGCATTTTGTTGTGCAGCCTGTTGCGAGAGCGCATTCCAGTTCCACATGCTTGCGCTTTGTGCACGTGTATGTATGGCGAGATGTCGTCACAAAAGACACGAGCACTTGTAGTACCGTAATTATGTTTCGAGCATTATTTTGCTAATATTGTTTTTGCTAGAAACGCGACCGCAAACGAGCGCCAATACGTTTTTGTACGACAAAGCGCTTCGACCTCGACGACGTGATCAGTTAGGTGTGCGCGTCTACACGACCACGACACGCATCTACACACGTCTAGCTATATACAACACGTGCTTCCACGACCACAGCATATAACACACATCCCCACCTGCTACCACGCATTCCAACCACACACAAACACACCATGACGCGCCACAGCAAAAACTCGACTGCGACGACGCACTTTACGTACCACGAGCGCAGTGCCGCGGGCCACGGGACGCTCAAGCGACGATTTGGCAAAGACGCTCAGCTCCCGTTTGGTTTCTGCTGTCTCTGCGTCGCATCGACGCACGACGGCAAGAGTCCGCTCGTGTCGCCGAGTGGCTTTATCTACTGCAAAGAGTGCATTTACGCCAACTTGCTCGCCCAGAAGCGCACGATCCAAGAGAACGTCGCGGCGTACGAACGCGCAGTCGAGAAGCGCGAACAGACTGCACAGGACACCGTCGTCGAGCGCGAGCGTGCGACGCTCCGCGCGTTCCTCGACACGACAGCGAGCGGCGCCACCGCCAGTGCAAGCGTCTTGCAACAGCCAACCGACGCACGTGCGCAAGCACAAGCAGCAGCCGATGCGTTCACGCAATCGCTGCGTGCAAAAGTCGACCGGACGAGCGACGACGCAAAGCGCGACGCAATGAAGCGCACGAGCTTCTGGATCCCAGACTGTACGCCGAGCGCCGCTGCTGCGGTCGTCGCGCCGCCCGAGACCGTGACGCGCGACCCGATGAGTCTCGACGCACTCAAGCTCAAGCACTTGATGCCCGTCAAGTTTGAATGGTCGACTGCGTCCTCAGCAGCTGCAAAGGAGGAGCCACACGTGCTGTGCGCGGTCACGAAGCGCGAGATCACGCACCACCAAGCCGTGCTGCTCCGTCCGTCGGGCCTCGTGATACTCGAGAGCTGCGTCGCAGAGATGGTCGTACCGACGATGACGTGTCCAATTACCGGCCTGAAGCTCCGGAAGCGCGACATTGTAAAGCTCCAGGCTGGCGGGACGGGCTTTAGTGCCCACAGTGCAGTCGAAGCAAAAAAGTATCGACCCAGCATGACGTAACTCTAGAATTTATTACAATTGCAGCGTCGGGAGGGATGAGAACGCGTCGCGACGCTGCTGGAGCGTCTGCTGCGGTCCGTACAGTCGATAGAGCGCGTCTTGGACAGGCGCAGGCTGCGTGCCACTGCGCAAAAGCGCGCGGATGGATTGAAGGAGCGCGTCGGCAGTGTCCGCGAGCGAGAGGACGCGTAGTGATGGAGGTTGAGTGGAGGATATGGAGGTGGAAGTCGATGGCGCAAGCGATAGGAGCGACGCGAGCAGCGAGTGGGGACGACTGGAGGACGATGATGCTCGGATGCTCTCGTCGCATACGACAACGACAGCCGTCGCAGCGCCTGTGAGGACGACAGAGAGAGAGAGTGTGTGTGTGTGAGAGAGAGAGAGAGAGAGAACGTAAGCGTAAGCGTAATATTCTCCCACATCGTACAACTACCGTCATCCACATTGTCGCATGTATAAAACAGACGCACCGCTTGTCAGGAGCGTCGTGGCGGCTGCGTGTCCATCGGCTGCGTTTGCTGCTGTGACGATCACAATGTTGTTGCTGCTTGTAAACGCCTCGTCGTCGTCGTCTGTTCTAGCAGCAGCTGCGAGTGCGTCGTCGAGCGTCAACTGCGTCGTCTCTACGCTGTGTTGGTACAAAAGCCCACGCGCGACGTCGTCTGCAAACGACGCTGGCTCGTCATCATCGTCGGCAGCAGTGCTTGAAGCGACGTGCACGAGCCACGGACGCTCAACGCTACTATTAACCTCCGCATCGCACGACGCTGCTGCACAGACGCGAGCGAGTTCACAGAGCACGACAGCGAGTGGATTGACGCAAATGTCGAATGCACCGAGCGCCGGGACGTCCAGTGGCTTCGGTGGCAGCACTGCGACTGCAACGAGCTGCTCGTCGTTTGGCACATCTACGGATCGCGACAGTAATGAGGAGATCGACAGCAGCAGCAGCTTTGGACACGCATCTACGTACCGCACATCGCTTTCTGGATCACTTGGCGCGCAGTTCGCAGCGCTGCGTCGTCGCGCACTTCGAACTCGACGAGCTGCAGTCGCTGCGGCGCAAACGCCGCTGGCGAATGGCCATGGACGAGTCCATGGCTGCGCCAGTCAATTGCAAGCGCACGCGCATCGCTCAATGCTCGCATCGTGATGTGCGCGCCGTGCTTTGCGCGCGACGCATGCGCAAGCGCCGAGTGCTCTGGACCGAGCCGCACGACCCGCTCGACGAACGCTGGCGATGGTGTGCTGTTGGTGGTGGCGTCCGCGTCGCTGCTGCTCGTGCAGGCGCGCCAGAGACTCCACGCGAGTGCGTAGCTACCGACAAATTGACGCAGCGAGCGCACAGACTGGAGCACGGCGAGCTGCTTTGCTCGCGGCGCTGTCGCTGGGGACGACGCTGATGTGATTAGTGCCGACGTCGGGGTCCTGCTCGCAGCCGCGACGAGCTCGGCCGGTACGCTCTTCCATACGACGCTTGGGACGACGTTTGCGAGTGCGTAGCGCACAGCAAAGCGCAGCGGGATCGGCCGGCGCTCAAAGTGCAGACACGCTTCGACAAAGCCGATGCCTGCAGTCGCGCCGATGACGCCGCCGACCTGGAGTGCTGCGTGCGCAGCGCTTGAGCGTGATAGAGGCGGCGGCGGCGGCGATGCATACGCAAAATCGCTCTCGTCCGTATGCAGGTCGTGCGGCACCAACGATGGCGTCATCATTATGCTATGCGCTGCCATGAATCGGCCGAAATGGATATGCTGTAAGTCTGGTGTCTTCCTGAATGTCTTCCACCTGGAAGACAACAGGAAGACGGACAATACAAATGTATGGTGTCAATAGTCCAACAATATGCTGTATTGTGCATCACATTGTGTATTTATTGGTACATTATGGCGGCAGGAAGACAATCGTCTTCCTCGCGTCTGGTGCCGTCTTCCGAGATACATTTGCGATTCCAAATATGGAAAATACTTGATTATTGGAAGTCCTGAACAACAAAATTTGATCAGCAATAATTCGATCGTTTTAAATTATTGTGGATTTAGAGTCGGCTGTATATATATATAAAAAATATTTAAAATGCCGTGTCGTAAGCATGAATATATTTAAAAGCCGTGCCATAGATATGGGTACACCTGTACAAGGATAAAGTATAGGACTCGCACGAACACGCACGAATACGATTTCGAAGACGACGACGACGCAGAAAGATGACATTCGTCACGACAAAATTGATTGATGGTCGATGGTTCCTCGCCGGTATGAGTATGCAATACAAGAAGTATGCATTCCAGGAGGCACAATGCATTCTAAGGATGATAAATTTCTAAAAGATGAACGCTTTTGTCAGATCGGAGAAATCGCGATGTTGCTCGATAGTGACATAACCAAGTTGTCGCACCTTAAAATATTCGGATCTATATTCTATTGTAAGGTTGTCGCACTTTTTCAGATGACCCAATCTGTACGAGTGCGACAACCTTACAATAGAAAATGGCTTGTTAAGGAAGCAAAAGTGCGACAACCAACAGTCCAATGACTTGAAACATTTGACAGAACATGCACCAAAAATTTGATGCATTCTGATCTATACAAAATCACTCCTGAATTAGGCTATGCTTTACCATGCACTACTAAAATTCGAGACTTCATTATACACTTCTATCTCTCTCAAGCGCTCTAATTATATAACTTTATATATTATCTACGATGTTACGATCTTCACTATTATACGTTAACTATCGCACGTCTTATTTTTTGTAAGCTCCTATCAAAAAAACAATAAGTACAAGTGATAACTCTAAAATAAATATTAATTATGCAAAGAGTGATGCGATGCGAGAGACAGAGGTCCATTGTTGCCTACCCACCAATGTAACAATATCCAATGCAAATGCGATGGATTTAGATACTATCAAACCTCCCCCAACTATGATCGATGCGATATGAAGCGACAGGCAGATATTTCACGGTACATACCCGGATGTAAGCGGGTTAGCGAACTTAACTGGGATTTAGTGATTATGTGAGAGCTTAATTAGATGTCCGGTCGCTACAGTTTTCGCGTTACGACTTGGTTTTAGTTAAAGTTAAGCGATTTGGAGCGACAGGGAAACACATCACAGTATTCGCTCACATTTCCTCATATCGGATTTGTTCGAACTGTCAAAATTTATATTGCGTACTTGCAGTTGAATCACTCAACTATTTGTAATAAATTTGATACACGTGGTGGTACTCGTATGGTATAGTCAACTAATGTTCCTCACTGTTAATCAAAAATTTCAAATTTTTTACTGTTGTTGCTGGGATCGACAATTTCATCGCTCATTTTCTCTGCTTTTTGGACTCGACATTTTCTGCTGTTTTGGACTCGACATTTTCGTACTCAACTTCCAACTCGACTCTCGCTCATCACACATACGCTTTTACTCGGCTCTTCTTGCTACTGAAGTGTTTCACCACGGTCGCATAGAACTGCGCGGAGCGAACCCAATCGCGCTGAATTTTGGCATGTTTGATATTGTTGGTCATCGCTGAATACACTTTTTGTACAGTTAAACAAACCATTGTTGCCAAGGCGATCGTCAGTGATTGCGTATTCTTGATGGTTGCAACTGGCTCGAACGCGTAGATACACTTTCGCCACAGTGATGCTGCCATTGCGGAGCGTTTCCAAATGTTGAATCAGCTCATCAAAGCGCCTGGCGCAGAGAGCGACTATGATGTCAAGGACACTGCCCTACTCTCTAGCCAGATCTTTTGCATTGACCAGCGCTTCAGCGAGCTTGGAGTTAGTGATCGAAAACTGGTCAAGATATATCGAGCACAAGTCCTCATGAGCTTCTTGGTTTGCTCATCAAGTGACTTCACATATTCTTCTTTGCTCTCACCGAAGCACAGCAGCTCCAATTTGCCGCGGGGGGGGGAGCTTGTTGTCGAGCATTTGGTGCTCGACATCAAGACTCCACTCCATCAAATGCTCGACAAAGCAGGCAAAACGCAGTTTGTGCACCGCACGCTTAAGGGTACTCCGGCTGACATCAACCAGGGTGGCAGCAAGACGCTGAATGAGAAGTGCGTAAATCACAGGTTTTGCCGCGTGTGGCACAAGCCAGTCATCTTTGCCGTTGAGCTGCTGCTCATGTATATTCATCTCGAGTGCATCGCTCAGCTGTGATTTGACGACAAAGTCCAAGGGTTGCGTTTTGAGCTCAGCGACTTACGACCGGATAGATGGAATCTCACATACTTGGGTTCGTTCCGCATGATGCTCTTTTTGTACGTGCACTTGTCAGCGCGCTTCTTGTTATTAATTGCACGCTTCATTTCGACAACAAGCTTAATGGTAACTGTTTTGTTACAGAGCGTCCTGGAAGCTGCAATTCAACATGCTTCCTGGCATGCCCCGCTGCACGGAGCGGCGTAGGTGTCGCTCGCTCGCTGCCTAACAAGTGCGAGTACGCACTGGCTTGCTCGGTCTATGGAACTCGGATGAGATTCTTCAAGCGATCATTTTCGAGCCTCAACGCTTTGTTCGTGTCTGTTCGTGTATGTACGGTAGCGAATGTAAAGAGCACGTCAATTACATGCTCATGTATGTTACAGGAAAAGTTTCTCGCACCTGCAGTCGCAGCCATTGCGATCGACATTGCCGTTTTCGTCTTGTCGTATATATGTCATTGATGATATTCTTCCCCATGTATGCGTATTCATCTCGAAGAGTTTTCTCTTAGTTTTGCTCTTTTCCACTTGATTTTGTCACTCAAAGCTATCTTCTGCGTTGAATATTCTGTTGCATTTTGTCACTTGGTATTCCGATAGAATCCATGCCCACACATCTAAATCGCTAATCTTTAGGTTGTTAACCCGCTAACCCTTCGATATTCTTCAAACTCGTTTAATAATGATTCCAATATATATCATATGTAATTATCAAACTCCTTTTAAATGAACTGGATAATTGTAGTGCTATAGCACAATTTGGATATATGAACAAAAGGTAAAATAGTCAAAGTAAAACAAGCATCGGCACCGTGCTCGTGCAAAAAGAGGCATTGTATCAATGGTCAGAGCCGTCATCTCCTCGAGATTTCAAGCTCACCTGGAGTGGATCTTCTCTCGTCTCTCTTCATTCACATTCACCGGATAGATCATCGAGATAAGGTTAGCAAGTATGTCGATTTGCCTTAGCAGTGACTTGCACCAAGTCGGACTCTGGAGCGGCACATTAGTGCACACAAACTTGTCACTCTGGCCGCCCGCACTCGCAGAGCTCGAATTACTAGTAACGGCCGTGCGCCAAAATGCGCGCATTCACGTCGTCGTGCATTGGCACCGTTTGTGGAGTGTGTGCGTCCAGGTCTGAATTGATGGCGTCTACGCACTCATGTTGCCCAACGCAGCACTCCTAACAGGCACCGAGCAGGCACATGCGAAAATGAACCGCCTCGAGCGCCACGAGCTCATGCGGCAGCACAATCGTCTGCTGGCAGCGACACGAACGATAGCAACCGCGTCGACTACCTTGTCGACAAAAGCGTCGCACTCGACAACACTGGCGTCTAAGGGGCTGTTTGGAGGTTATAAAAAGTGGAAACGGTCCACAACTCTCGAAAATGGATCTTGCGATGGAGCAGCTTGTCCAAGCGATTGCAGCAGCAGCCAAGACGCCATCGGTAGCGCAGTCACTTCACACGTGGCTTTTCTTGCCGTGTTGCCTTAGTGAATAATTAAGAAAGAGCGAGAATTTCGTCTATAGCATCGATGCAAAGTTTATTGTCCGCACAAGTATCCACGACGCCACACTCGCACTGGCGCGCTGTTGTTTGTGCTACGCATCCCAGACCCACCAAGCAATCGCGACGCAATTTTTTCACCAGCGCGCTATCGGCCGCTACAAAGTCCAGCAACACGACCACTCGTGTGGTGGGACTATGCGACCGGGTCGTCGTCCAGGGGCTTTACCGCAGTCGAGGTCCTGCAACTCTACGCACGACACGCATGCGGCTCCGTTGGTCAACAGTCCAGCGCGGCGGTGCCGACAGAGCGTCGCCGCGCAAACCGGCTGCTCCTTGGCGCATGGAAACGTCAATGAGCGCAGGGATGTAATCAATCACACAGCTTCGACGCGCACGTACTGCTTTGACTAACGTATATGCAACACCGACTCGCTAATTTTACACTCGCTGGCTCGCGAGTCGGCTAGCGTGGGTCGGATTGTCGAACCACGTCATCTCCATGCCTATCCACATGCCCATGAACTCTCGTTTGGAGTTATTTAATGTAACTGGATCTTTGATCACCACGACGTTTTCGTTGTTCTTTGTCGTGCAAAACTTTGAGTAGTTGAGAAAACATGTCATGACGACTCTTCCATCGATGATGACAAAGTTGTCGTGCAACGAGACGCTGGAGTGCCCCGCACGCACGTAAACACCGCTCTTTACAAGGTTTGGAGCTTAGGAGTAACCGTCGTTCGCCAGCTTGCAAGCACTATTTTGCAACCAGATTGTTTGCAAGTTAGGACCACAATAAATAGTTTGTTCGTCATATATATAGCAAATCATAGTCGCCGTCCCACTCAGATTGTCGTAGTGTTTATTGCGACGTCGAGTGAACACACAGACGTGCGCAGCAACCCAATAACCTGGTCGAACGACGTTAGGCCGGGACAATGTTGGTGTCGAGAACACCAGTACGACTGACGTCATACATACTTGTTCAGAGTCTCGTAGCTTCCTGTAGCTCACGAGCGACGTCCACGGCGGTTCGACACTGAAAGCGCACGAGGTATAGCCCACGTCCACGCTAAGCTCTGATTACGCGCGCTTAGGCCATTGATTGTGTTGCTGTAGTTGTTGCGTGGTTGTTTGGTTGCTAACATAGCCTTGAATGGCAATGTGTGAAATCAAGTTTAACTATGGCTAGAACGTTTCTGTGTGTCCGCGCATGTATTGCACTTTTCTTCTGTTTTGCTCAACGCAATTTAAATTGGCTGGTAGCTACTTCACTGGCGCGGCAGCCAGAGCTCGTGCGTAATAAGTACGCCCATATGCATCGTCGCAATCGCAGCAGCACTGTCGATGTCGCTGTTGTCGTTGTTGAGAGCTTTTGGTACTGAGAAAGACGCTATGACGTGCCGTAGGAGCAGCAGCTCGTAGGGCCATCCCGCAAGTGGGCTTGCGTATGGGAAGCATCGAGCCGCTGTTACAAGAAACATCTGAAGACCTACAAACGTGAGCGGCAGCTGACAAAATGGTGAAGCATCATTGCGTATATGAGCGCGAGCTCTTGTGCGCCGATGTCAGCAGTGCGTGGTGCACGGTTGCGCACGCTTTATTTAACGGCTGCAGTAGGTATTACTACACAGACAAAAATGGCAAAACCGTGTTTGCACGCGACGTCGTATACGACGACCTGTTGAGCCGCAACGCATTTGATGGCACAGTACACAATGATTGAAACACAATACACAATAAAGCAATTGACCGCGGCTAGCGTCATGCACGTACAACCAATCAAACAACAAATTTCAACTAACCATCAAACAATCCAGCAAGCGAGCAAGTGAGCAGAAGCAACAGCAACACCTGGCGAGCGAGCAGCAGCACCAACAACACCCAGCCAGCGAGCGAGGATTTACAACGGCAACACCCAGAGATCGAGCGAGTACCAGCAACGACAACACCAGGCCAGCGAGCGAGCAGCAGCAACGACAAAAACCAGCGAGCGAGCACCAACAACGACAACACCACGCCAGTGAGCGAAGCTGTGGATGTTCGTCCAACAGCCAGTTCTTTGCCTGCTTGAAATATTGCATGACAGAGTGGCGAGCCAGTGGCTTTCCTTTTCGCCCTCCCTTAAACGCAAGATGCATGCCAAACTTGTCTAACAACGCCGTCATGCTCTGCGCAGCTGTTTCACGCAACATGCACTCCTTCACATACTCTTAGCTAACTCCTTCCTCATGCCGAAACGACATGAACGACCTCACTGAGTTGTCCTTTGCTTTTTTGTGTTGGCTGGCGCGAGGTCGTCGATTCCCATACTTGGTCGGAGCTTGGTCGGAGGCGTGGCGAATATGCGAATTATATGCAAATGACTTGAGATCTGTGATGGCATACATATATTATCCTGCCGACAAAATTTGTCGGAGGCTGGTCGGAGACACAAATACGCACACCTCACAGAATAAAATTCATTTGAATAGTTAAAAGTCATAGAAATAAACACATTTTGCAATTCTTTTGATTAACATTCGACATACAACATTCAAATTAGGTAGGAGAGTTGATCGTATTTAACCATACCTAAAATATACCTGTACAAAATACAAAAGTCACGAGATGACTTTCGATATGTATAGACTCTATAGTACTATAAATCGGGAGATTGACATTACGATATGTATGGCTGAATAAACCGGGCATACATGAATCACCAACCTGCTCAAGAACCTACAAAATCACTAGCGATATCTCATCACGTATTTCTGCTTAAAATTTGGATGAAAGTTGACAACAATTGTTTCGCACATTTAAATAATTCTAGCTTATTTAGTTTGTTATGCGTATGGGTTACATTAGGGTACATGCAGAATTGTAACCAGTTACACAGGAAACTACGTGGAGATTTGTCCCGTGCACCATATCCATTAATGAATGGCGTCGTTTGCTGTACAGCATGCTGAGCAGTGCCGTTGGTATTTGTGCTCGATGAGCATGGAGTCAAGTCAGTCGCAACTACGCTCACGCGATCATTGCACATTCAACGCTTTTCCAATACCTGGTGTAGTAGCCAGTGCCAAAGTACCTGTACCGGTACGCTCGCTCTTACCGCGCTCTACCTCACGAGCGAGCGTACGCAACGCGATACAACAACGTCATAGGTGATTGTGCA
>JAADXH010000481.1:0-22233 GCA_023337595.1 Globisporangium camurandrum
CATGTAGCGACGCAGTATGTATGTATGTGGAGTGAGTGAGAAGCAGGTAGCCGACGAAGAGGGTGATGCATGCTGCTGATGCATGTGCGTGTGCTACAGTCGAAGTCAAGAGCTAGCGATGACGACTGAATGAAACAAGACCTCTGACGTTTGCACTTGTCGTGTATCTGTAGACAATTGCATACTGCGTGCACAGAGATTTGGTAGAATGCGTTTTGAAATCCATGACAGACACACGAGGTTATGCTGCACATGTGTGGTGCTCTTCCGAATTGTATTGACGCGATCGAATCACTTCACCCGCAAACACTCACACGCGACAACGACAACAACAACATTCCATCGAGTACGACACTAGCGCTATCAAATACCGCCGTCGTCATGTCATCAATACCGCAACTGTTGTGTCTGCGTCTGCTGCTGCGCGGAAAAATCGGAGATCCGTTCGAGGTTGTGCAGTAGATCGTCGAGCTCCTTGGCAGGCGCCACTGCGCTTTGCGACTGCGTTGCGCTCAATCTTTGTTCGTGTCCTGCTGGACGACGAGGATCATTCAATTGCAACGACGCTGTCGTCGATCGCAGCGGACGGCGATGCTGCGGCGTCGGTGGCGTGACGACGCGCGACGAGTTCATCGTCGTGGTCGTCGTCGCGGTCGCACTGCTCTCGTAGTACGCATCAAACGCATTCGACGCTTGCTGCTGCTGTTGCTGCTGTTCGTGTCGCTGCTGCGGTCGTCGTCGTCGTTGCGCGTGCTGCTGTGTCATTGGCGATACCGCCGCGTCCGACACTACCTCCAATGGCTGCTGCAGCTTCGCAAGTGCGGCGTTCCGGTCGCTCAGGTCCCGCAGCAGCACTTTCTCGTTCGCCAACAACAACGTACAGCGCGTCCGTTCGGCATCCAAGTCGCTCTGCACAACTTCCAATTCCGTCACGAGATCGCTCGTGTGGCGCTCGATCGTCGCTTGCAGCTGCGCGTGGCACTGCTGCAGCTTCCGGATGCGCTCGAGCGCCGCGTCGCGTGCGCGTTGCGTGTCCGTAAGCTCCTGTTCCACGCTGTCGACGCGTGCGTGAAGCGTCTCGACCTGCTGCTCGAGCGCTGCGATCGTCGTTGCAGAGCCATTCATACGTGTCGCATTCTCGTCACTCGCTGTTATCGTTTGCGCTGCGAGTTGCTGCTCGAGGCGCCGCGTCCGCTGTCGATACGTTCGGACTTGTGCGTGGAGCGCAACGACGTTTGTCTGATCGGTCTTTGACTGTTTTGCAAACCCAACGATCTTGTCGCCGAGTGCAACGTTCCGGTCGTTTGCAGTCGTGATTCGTACGACCAAGTCGTTCACGTCGCGCTCCAAGCGCTTGCGGTCGTTGCGCAGCTTCTGTTCGCGCTTCGAATGCTGCAAGCGACTCGTTTCGAGTGCTTCCGTCGTCTCTGACAGACGTAATTCAAGTCCAGCGACTGTCGCGTTCAGGCGCGTGACGTCCGCTTGCGCTTGCGCCAAATCAGCGTCGCGCTGGTCACGTTCGAGTGTGGCAGATTGCAACTGCTGCTGACAAACTGCGAGGTCGCTACGCAATTGCATTACGTCTGTCTGCAGCGCGCTCAACTCACTCACAAGCGCTGCGTTGCGGTCTTTAAGAGTGTCTGTTGTGCGTTCGACCGCAAAACGTTCTTGCTGCAGCGTCGCCATGACACGCTCCTTGTCGGTCAGCGCTATGCGCAACGCATCGAGCTGGTCGTGGAGCTGTTTCGTAGAGTACATCGTGTCGCGACGGATGCGCTCGAGTGCGTCTGTTGCAGCCGTCTTCTCGCATTCCAACGTCGCAATGCGCGTCGTGGCAGCTGCCACTTCCTGCTGCAGTTGATCACGCTGGGCGAGCGCACGCGCAGCACTCGCATCGTCCAGTAGCAATTCCTTGAATCCCGTATCGAGCTGCGCGGCGATCGACGTCTGACACGACTGGAGCTGCTCATATTGACGCCTCAACGCGACGCATGCAGCGTCCGCTGCGTGTTTCTGCTCGCGTAGCGTCGCGACATCCACAGTCGTTTGCCGCAACGTCTCGTCCCGCAAGCGCAGTTCGCGCTCGATGCGCTGCCGCGCGCTGGTTGCTTCCTCCAGCTCGTGGGCGAGCGCTGTATTTTGTGTAGCGAGTGCACTGTGCGCGCGTTCCAACGCGGTCTTCTCAGCTTCAAACTCCGTCCGCAAACGCTCTTTCAAGAACGTGATCTCACTCCGGAGCGTCGTGACGAGGACGCTCCGGTCGCTTGCGACGAGCCGCGATGTCGTTGCGTGCAGCTGCGTCTGCGCGTCTGCGAGCTGCGACTGCGTGTCCGTGAGGTCGCGCTGGACAGCAGCCATGCGGCTGCGCAACTCCGTCAGTTCCCGCTCGTGTGCTTGACGTGTGGATGCGTCATTTGTTGTTGCTGCGTCAAGCAACTGCTGCTTGTCGACCGCATTGCGCTTTGCGTCACTCAGTTGCTGCTGCAATTGGGTCGTCACACGCTCGTGGTCGCGCTGTGCAGCTTCAAGCTGCGCGTGCAGCGCTGACGAAGCGTCAGTCGCTGCAGATGCAGCAGCAGCGCGCGATGCGGCGAGGTCGGTCCGGAGCTGCGTGTTGTCACGCTGAGCGGCTTCGAGCGCTGCGAGCGTCTGCTGTGCGTCGCTCGCTGCGTCCTGGAGCTGTTCGCACTCGAGCGTCTTGCTGCGCAGCTGCTGCTCGAGTGCAAGTGCACGCGTCTGCTCCTCAGCGTCGCGGCGCTGCGTCTTGAGCTCGAGCTGCTCGATCGCGTGGCTCAGGCTCGCGAGGCTATGGCGCGCGTCGCGCAGCTGGCTCTCGGTCTCGAGCTGTGCGCGTTCGAGGCGCTGCTTGTCCTGCTCCCACGCCGCTTTGCGGCTGCGCCACGCATCGACTTCGTCACCAAGTGCGCGATTCTCTGCGACGACGTCAGCAAACGCCTGCGCTTTTGCTTGTGCGTCTGCATCTGCTGCGCTCGCATGGACACTTGCACTGCTGCTGTTGTGGGCGTTATTGTGCGCACTGTTGCTACGTGCGACATACTTGCGCAGCGAGTCGACCTCTTTGCGGTACCGCTCCTCGCGCTGGCGGTAGAACTCGACCTGCTGCGACAGTGCTTCGATCGTGCTCTTTTGCTCGGCGTGGAGCTGATCGAGGACCGAGCCGTAGAATGACGGGTCATCCATGTACTTGCTGCCGCTCAAGCTATTGTTGTTGTGCTGGTTGCTGAATGAGATGCTGCTGTGGATCCCGCTGTGTGCACCTGGTAGTGGCGCTGCAGCCGTGACGCCAGTGGGACCGACGCTGAAAGCCAAGCCGCTGGCGTTGCTGTGGTGCTGGTTGTTGATATTGTTGTTGCTGCTGCTACGGTGGAGTGTCGGTGCGTACGCCATAGGCGCGACGCTGCTCTGTACCATCTCGGCAGCAGTCGCTGTCTCACACACTTGAGCCGTGCGACGATCGATGGAGCTGCAGTTTGAAATGCTTGAAATGCGAGCAGTGCGCGGGAAAGGCTTTTTGATGGATTGCCGTGGTGGTAGATTTGCACAGTGTAAACCTGTACTTTGTATGGCGAAAGTCGAATCAGTCCTTGTGGTACAATAGTGATAAAAACAAGCTCGGGACCTTGCCACAAGAATCGGTCAAAACGTGAGCCAACAGCCAACGACCACGACATTCAAGACATTCAAGAAGCGAAAGCGAAGTCAACAGCAAGAGGAGGCGACGTCGGCATCAACCCACTCGCGCTCTCTACGTCGTCGCGAAGCAGCAGCAGTAGCGACACCTACCCCAGTAGCAGCAGCAGTAGCCTATCACTTGCCAATTCGCACCTTCCTACGCACCACCAGCACCACCAGCACCACCACCATCACCATGGCAACGACCGCAGCAGACGACGTGTCTGGCCTCCAATCACGCATCTCGACCCTCGATGTCGAAGCGCAGGCGACGGACAAACGCGAGCAGTTTTACGTCACGACTGCGATCCACTACACGAACGGCTTGCCACACATGGGCCACGCGTACGAGAACATCACGGCCGACGTCCTCGCGCGGTACCACCGCGTGTTCGGCCGCGATGTGTTCTTTCTCACTGGCACGGACGAGCACGGCCAGAAGATCGCGCAGACTGCTGAAGCAGCAGGCGTGACGCCGATCGAGCTGTGCGACAAGTACGCTGCGATCTTCCAGCAGCTCACGCACGACCTCAACATGTCGAACGACGCGTTCGTTCGGACGACGAGTGACAAGCACAAAGCGTTTGCGCAGTGGTTGTTCCAGCGCGCACTCGACAACGGCGACGTGTACTTGGGGACGTACGAAGGGTGGTACAACGTCCGCGAAGAGACGTTTGTGACCGAGACGGAAGCTGCACTGACGGACTTTAAAGACCCGGCGACCGGCACGCCGTTCAAGAAAATGCAAGAACAATCGTACTTTTTCAAAATGTCGAAGTTCCAACAGCGCCTCGTGCAACATTTCCATGACAATCCACTGTTTCTACAACCCGAGGTGCGTCGGCAAGAGATCTTGCGTCGCTTGGACGAACCGCTGCAGGACCTCTCAGCGTCCCGCACGACGTTTGCGCATGGGATTCCACTACCGAACGATCCTGCGCACGTCATGTACGTTTGGTTTGACGCACTGGCGAATTATTTGTCGGCGATTGGGTACCCGAACGACGCAGTGACTGCTAAATACTGGCCCGCGAGTGTCCACATCATTGGGAAAGACATCACGTGGTTCCACGCAGTCATCTGGCCATGCATTCTCATGAGCGCTGGGATTCCATTGCCAAAGCGGATCTTTGCCCACGGGTTTGTGAATGCAAAAGACGGGACGAAAATGTCGAAGAGTATCGGGAATGTCGTCGATCCGTACGAGATGATCCGTAAGTTTGGCTTGGATTCGTTCCGGTACTTTATTGCCCGGTCGGCGCGCTATGGCTTTGACATGCCGTTCTCGGAAGACGATCTGATCAACATCCACAATTCAGAGTTGGCGGATACGTTGGGGAATCTCGTGCATCGCGCAGTCAACATTTGCAAGAAATACGCAGACGGTGTCGTCCCAAACGCAAAGAGCGACGCGCCGTTTGAGATCGCGACGCTGTTGCACGAGACCGAGGTTGCGTACAACGATTTTGCGATCCAGAACGCGTGCTTTGCGATCGTCCATGCACTGAAAGAGACGAATCGGTACTTGACCGAGCAGTCGCCGTGGCACATGACCGACGCAAATGCGCGTCTCGTCGTTGTTCGGACCGTATTGGAAGCGATCTACGTGCTCGCGCACTTTCTCAGTCCACTCATGCCCGGTGTTGCAGACACGATCTTTGCAAAGCTCGGGACGCCACCAAAGTTGTTGCCGCAACTGTCGCATGCGTACGACAACTTGGTCGTCGGGACTGCGGTCGACGTGGGCGACATCCTGTTTACCAAAGTTTTGACCGACGACGAAGTTGCAAAGCAAGCAGCTGCTGCGGCTGCGAAGCTCGCACCGAAAGCGACGAAAGCACCAGCGGCGGCAAAGACTACGAGTGCGTTGTTCAGTGGCTTGGACATCCGCGTCGGTGTGATCACGAAAGTGTGGAACCATCCGGACTCGGAGAAGCTGTTTTGCGAAGAGATCGACGTCGGGGAGGACGAACCGAAGCAAATTGGCTCCGGCTTGCGTGCGTTCTACTCGTTGGACGACATGCTGCACCGCAAAGTGCTGGTGCTGCTGAACCTCAAGCCCGCGAAGCTCGGTGGCTTCAAGTCGCACGGCATGGTCCTGTGTGCGTCTGACGCAGCGCACGAGCGCGTCGAGTTCATTGAGCCACCAGCAGACGCAGTGGTCGGCGAGCGCGTGTTTCTGGCGTCGGAAGCGAGCACTGGGGGTGACGCGCTCTCGGCTGCGCAGCTCAAGAAGCAAAAGGTGTGGGAGAAAGTGTCGCCCGAGCTCCTCACGGACGCCTCGGGCGTTGCGACGTACAAGGGCGAGCCGGTGCTCACGACCGCAGGGCCGTGTGTTGCCAAGACGCTTGTGAGTGCACACATCAGCTAAAGAACGAGGTCGGAGCGGTTTGTAGCGAATGAGAGAGAGTCGCTCTACTGCGCAGTGTGAGGCTGACGCAGTTGTAATACCGAGCGAGTGCCTTGATAGGCGTCAGAGCATCAGAGCATCGAAATAATCACGTCGGTTGAATCATTTTGACAGTGTGTACTGTGTGCGTTAGAGATGGTCGCTGCTGCGAGTTAATCGCGTGTAGAATGGAGTGAACTACTGTGCTACGGCATTCAGGAACTCGCGACGGTCATAAATATAGATATTTTTTATTAGTATGTACTTCATAGCAAAAGACTTCAAAAGTTGTGTCAATCAACGTGGCAGATCAGTGCAAGTGCGCACTTGGCATCGACACTACAACCACGCCGATCGTCGACACTGCAATCACGCTGATCATCGCCTGCCGCTGCGCCACGACACACGTTGCGCACACGCGGGACGATGCTCGATATCTTGTCGTCGCCGCTACGCGGGTACATTGCGCAGAACTTGCAGTTCTACTTGAGCAAGTACATCGAGGGCATCCAGCTCGAGGGACTCGGACTCTTTGGCGGCGACCTCGTGCTCAACGACCTCGAGATCAAGCGACATGTGCTCATGGTGCGTGTTTGTGTGTGTATCGATGCCTGGTAGTGCTCGTGTTCGAGCTCACACGTGCACCCGCGCGTCGCTTTGCTCATCGCCACGTAGGAAAGCCTCGACATCCCATCGGCATTCGACTTCTCACGTGGCTTCATCCGAGTACGTTTGCACGGCTGTTGCACAGTGTTTGCTCGCGATTTGTACCCTTGTAGGCGCTTACTGTGTGCGTGTGGTGTGCGTATTGGGGCTTTGTCTTGTGGGTAGGAATTGCGCATCCACATCCCATGGACGCAATTGCTGTCGCAGCCGATTGAAGTGAAACTGTACACGATCGAACTCATTCTGACTGCGCGCAGCAGCAGTGATGCAAAATCGACTGCAACACGCACAAAGTACGCCCACGCGTGTCTTCGTGCTATCCTCAAGTGTCTTGCGCACTGTGAAATCGCTCCCAGCAACGACGTTGGGGCCCACTGACGGACGTACTGACTGTCGTTTCTCACCACACAGACCGGCAGCAGCAGCAGCCACATCAACAGAGCCAGAGCCAAAGATCGAACAACCCAAGTCTGGGTGGCTCCACGACTCGCTCCAGAAGATCCTCGCAAACATCAGCATTCAGGTAGTGATTGCGTCTTTTGCTATTGCTTGTGTGTAGTACAATGCAATCCAATCGACTGACGAACGAACAAACGCGCGTGATGCAAATTTGGATTCAACACAGGTGAACAACCTCGTACTCAAGTACGAACACGACGACGTCGTGCTGTCTGGCGCGCTTGGGGTGCGTCGTGCATTCTTCTGTGTCGTATCGCTTGTGTGTATAGCGAACGCTGTCAACGCTCCTGACTGACGATGTTGCATGCACTGTCACATAGACACTGGATGTGTACTCTGCGAGCGCTGAGAAGGACTGGAAACGGAGTTTTGAGGAACCACAGGGACCGACACAAGCGATCTGCAAGGTACAACGTCGTGTTTCCTACGAGTTCATTCTACTCTATAGATCGCCCGTGCTGACAAACAATGCATTTTACCATCCCTCTCTCTCACTCGGCTGCATCATCGTCGTCGTGCGACAGCGCATTGATGTGAAAGACCTGACGATCTTTTTGGATCGCTACACGCACAGCGGCCGCCGCAGTGTCAACGACGACGGCGACGCATCGTTGAAAGCAGCCGATCGCTTCCGCAAAGTCATTGGGTACGAAGTCCCTGTGCTCACGCGCACGTCCGTATCGGCGCGCATGCGGCTGCGCATGAAACCACGCGCTGCTGCTGCTGCTGAAGGCAGGGCGCCAGCAAATACAGTTACAACAACAGCAGCAGTAGCAACTGAGACAGATGCAGCAGCAACGACAACGATAACAGCAGATGCATCTGCTGTCGCAGACCTGCCAGTGCGGCCGTCGTTGCTGTGCGATCCGTTCTTTTTGTACTCGTGCCATCGTGCGAAGATCACGCCGACGTACGAAATCGACGTGTTTGTCGGCGACCTCGCGTTCTCCGTGAGCGACCGGCAGTTGCACATGATCGCGCAGCTCGTGCGTCTTGCAACGATGAAACAAACGCCAGCAGCACCAACGACACAATCGAGTGCGACGCCAACAAACAGAGGAGCTCTTGAGGCAACAAGCGCATTGCTGCAGCAGTCGGATACGCGCAGCAGCAGCAGCAGCAGCAGCAACGATACAAACGAGCGCACTTACAACGTCAGCAAGCACACAATCGCAGCCACAGCTGCGGAGCCATCGCTACAACAACCGCAGGCACCACTGACAGTTACCAAACCCTCGTGGCTTGGGTGGGCGATGAACGTCCTTGGCGGCAACACCGACGACGAAGAGGAAGATGCGCTCGAGTCGGAGATCATCGCTGAGAGTCAGCGCGCACTGCAGCTGCGACGCGCATCGGCTACAATCGCTGCTGCTGCTAAAACTGCTGCAGCTGCTGCAAAAATGGAGCAGAGCGACAAACCGCCGTTTGCGCTCGTGACGTGCGTCCGTCTGTGCATTCGCGCCGTGTCGCTCACGCTGCGGCAGCACTCAAGCGAACGACCTGCGCCAGACGAGCGTGCTGCGTCGACTGCGGCAGTTGATCTCACGACAGCGCAATCGCAATCGCCAGCGACAAGCGATCCAACAAACGCAGCTGCAATGGCTGAAGAGTTTGTGCCAGTTGCCAACATTGGGCTCGTGCGCGTCGCCGTGCAGACGACCAAGTCGCGCGTCTCTCGACCAGCGACGCCGCTGTGTACGCTGCGTGCGCACTACGTCGCACTCGAGAGCATCGCAGTACGTGGCGACGACGTACGTAAAGCAGACGTCGTGCTCGAGATCGAGCGCGTCGAGTTGCTTGCAGCTGCTGCCGATACCTCAAGCACCAATAGCGCGACCGCAAAGCCGACGAGTCTATTCGAATGGGGCTCGATCGATACGACGGCAACAGGGTTCACAAACTGCGTCTCGCATCCGTACTTTATCAGCTCGTTCTTTACGAACGAGTCGCGGCGGTTGAATCGACGCGAATCGCGGAGCTTTGAGCTCGTGAAAGTGAGTTTCGACACTGAGATCCCAGTCTGGAAGACGTTTGCAACGCCAGCTGCAGCAGCAGCAGCACCGATTGATATAACGCCATGCGACTGCGCGATCGTGTGGCGCGGCGCGCGCGTCGCGTGTCCATCGATCGCAGTGCTGCATCGCGTCTGTCGCGACGCCACGCAAGCAATTGGACTCCAGGAGCGAACGTTGGATGGCATGCAACTCGTACTGGCGATCACGACTGCATGTTCGACGCACGCGGTGCCAGTTCGCAGTAGCGCGACGCGCTTTGAGCTTGCGGCAGCGAGCATTGCTGTCGAGTACCAGCAGCTACGCAGCGCCGATGCGAGTGCGGCCGACAACCTCGAGCAGCTGCTCGAGCCGCAGGTGTTGGCGTTGCTGGCGCGCGAGACGCTACACACATGCGACGCTGCGTCGCTTGCATCGTCGTCGGCGTCGACTCGCAGTCGCGGCGTCCAGCGCCGCAGCGTCCACTCGGCACTGCGGCTCCGGCTCTCGGCATCGTCGAACGCCAGTAGTAATAGCAACAATGCATTACAACGAGTCGCTGGTGGGTCGCATCCAACGACAAATAGCGATGGTGTCGACGCTGATCGCCGATTCAATAGCGTGACGCGAGTCGTCGACGTGTCGCTTGGACAAGCAGACGGGACGTTCGATCCGAGTCGGTGGCGTGCGATCATCGAGCTGGTCACGAGTGCGTTTAGCGACTTTGTCACGCCGACCACGTCGTCGTCCGCGAACGTAGATGTAGCTGATGCGACTGCAAACACGAGCACAACAACCGACACGCGTCGAGATGCTGTGCAGGGTGATGTCGTGCTCGTGACGCTGAGCTCGTTGCGCATTGCAGTTGCAAGCGACTCGACGAAAACGACAGCTGCTCCGATCGTGTTGCTTGCACGCGACGCCGTGTTGAGCGTCTCGACTGTCGATAGTGTGCGGACGCGCTCGCTCCGTATCGGCCACGTTGCTGCGAGCTGCGCGCGATGTGACAGCGCAGACATCGCAGACACGATCGTACAGGTCGTCGGTCCCGAATACGCATCGAGCGAGTCGACAAACGTTGCGGCACGCGACGCGACAAGTGACGGTCACAAGCGCCGACGCGCTGTGACAGTCGACCGCGTGATGGCGTCAATGAGTCACGACAGTGCATTGGATGTGTGCGCGATGCTGCATCGATGCGTGCAAGTAGCGCGTGGCCGTTTGTCGATTCCAGCCAGTTTCGAAGCGCCAACGCCACGATCGAAGCAGTCACGCGTCTTTCGGCTCGACATGTGTGGTGTCCACGCATCGCTTGCGCAGTCGAGTGTCTGGGGACTCGACGTGCTTACACAGCGCACGTTTGAAGCGGAGATCCAGTCGCTGTCGCTGTCGTCGTTCACGAACGCGCGCCAGGAGCCGACGCGATGGACCACCGAGTTCCACGCAGGCATCTCGCCGCTTGTGTTTGCCGCAGCAGTGACAATCTCAGCGTCTGATGCTGATCGGCACCATCCAGCGCCATTCGTGACGCTGTCAATCACGGATCAGAAAACCGCTGGCGTGTCGTGCAGCGTCCCGCTCGTCCCAACGGTCTTTCTGGTAGAGTCACAACCACAGCTACGACGATCGAGCGACGACGTGCCAGTGTACCGTTTGCACGTAGATCTGGCAGTTGCACACATCGATGTAAACCTCTGCGGCGTCGCGCGTGCTGCAAGTGCAGTCGTCGATGTCCGAGACGCTTTGCACGCGCGCTGGGCGGCGCACCGTATTTCGGATGCACGCAGCAAGGCATCACTGCCACTATCACGACCGACAGCAGCATTGACAGAACGCGATGCAAACCTAGAACGCATGGAGCCAGCAAAGTGGCAGCTGGCGCTCACACTCTCGCTTGCAAGCAGTCAAGCAGCGTGGAACGAGTTTATTGATGTCGACGTGCCTGCGATCACATTGTCGACGACGCGCACAAACAGCAACAGCGCTGCAGTGTCGGCATCGTCCTCTTCGCCAGTCGCTGGCGGCGACGTGACGCTGCACTGGCGCTGCGGCGATGTGCGCGTGTCGATGCAGCCGCATCGCCAGCACGACACGAGCAGCACGCGTGCGCGCGTCGAGCTGTTTGCACTCGATGGCGTGCGTGGCTACGTCGCATACGTCCATTGTGTCGATACGCAGCATCAGCAGCATACGCATTTCATCGAAGCTGACGCCCACGTCACACGCATTCACGCCAACGTGTCGCGGCTATCGGTACGACGAAATGCGCTTGATTTAGTGCCTGTTTGAGGTCACTTATATCAGCGTCTTGCTCGTTTGTTATAGCTTCATCATTTGCAAAACGTACCGTCGATCAAGCGCTCACGTCGCACTAGCAGCAGTAGCAGTACACGAGCAGCAGCAGCAGCAGCAAAGCAGCCACGTGACACTGCTGCGCGTGTGCAGCTGGCGCACGAGCCTGTGACGCACGAGTGGTCGCTCAAAGCTGGCGCGCAGCTCGAGGAGCTCCGTCTGCGGCTCCATGGCGATGTCGCGTATGCAGCATTGACTGTGCAACGACCAGTCGATGCGGGTGTCGCTGTCCTCATTGATGCACGCGTTGCAGACACGAGTGTTGCGATTCGTCTCGGTAGCCATCGACCAAGCAAGAGCGTTGCATCGGTGGCGACATTGTCACGACCGCAGCAGCAAGCGCCACAAACGCACATGTTTACAGACGTGCAGCTCTCGATTGGCGACATTGCAGTGCGTGAGACACTGCGGCATCGCACGCAAGCACGACGCTCGCGCTTTGGTACCTTCCACATACTCGCAGAGCACGATCTCGTGGGCACGCTACTCTGTCTCGACGACGCCGACCTGCTGCATGTGCTCGACGCATTCTGCATTGCGCAGCAGCCCCGCCTTGCGCTCGCTGCGCCGTCGCCCATGCGCACGTGGCAGCTCGCCAACCAGATCGTCAAGACGTTTCGCGCCGAGCGCAACAGCACTGCATCAACAACAACAGCAGCAGCAGCAAAAGGAATTGACGACACAGCGACGTCGAGACCCGTGACGCTCTCATTGCTGACCGCCTCGAGCCTCGTGCGCGAGCAGAATGCACGGCCGGCATCGCTCGTCAGCGTCTTTTATCGAAACTATAGCGACACGTCGACGCACGCGCGACTCGTGGCAGCGTCAGTTGAGGCTATGGACGTTGCACTTACGCCGTCGAGCGTCTACTGCATCGCGTCGCTTCTGAGTGCCGTGCGACTGCAATCGGCGTTCGCCTTGGCATCGAGTGATCGAAGCACAGCAGCTGCCGCATACACAAACAATAGAACCGCTGACTCGACGCATGCCGAGCAGCACGAAGCGACAGACGCAACGCAAGCTACGCATCCTGAGCGCTCTACAGCAGCACTGGAGGATCTCCAAGTGTCGATCGTGATCGGGCAGATCCGACTGATCCTGCCAAACGACGCACTCAGTCGCTCGTTGGCTGACAGCAAAGCGCTCGTCGCGTGTCCAAACAACGTGCTGCTCGTGATCGAGTCGGCGAGTGTGCTCACCTCCGCGTGGGCCGACATCAGCGTCGATGGACTCGGGTACCCGCCGTTCAACGCGACGAAGCTACCGCGCCGACAGCGCTTGCCGTCGCAGCGACTCGGCGACGCGCGGCAGCGGCTGTGGTGCAAAGTCGGCAACGTCTATGGCGTCGTGACCGAGTTTGTGCATGTGCGCAGCATGGACGCGAGCGACAGCGTTGCG
This sequence comes from Globisporangium camurandrum, assembly GCA_023337595.1. NCBI lineage: Eukaryota > Oomycota > Peronosporomycetes > Pythiales > Pythiaceae > Globisporangium > Globisporangium camurandrum. Next base: position 12,949 of record JAADXH010000481.1, read on the forward strand.
GGTCCGTTCGAGCACGCACTATCGCACTATTGCAGCAGCAGCAGCAGTGACGGAACGGACGTTGTGATCCGCACACGCGCGACCGAGACGTTCTTGCTCCCGTTCAACGTCGCAGTTGACGTTGAAGAGAGTACAAACAGCACAAGCAGCACGAGCGTTCATGTGCACCAGCGTCATGCAGCCCTCGCGATCACAAAAGTCCGCCTCGAAGTGCGCAAACAAGCGTTCGATGCGCTCGTCGCACGTCTGAGTGCGTCGCTTCAAGCAATTCGGTGCCTGCGCACTTCGATAGTGTCGAGACTGCAGCAGCAACAGCAGCAGCGACGACACTCGCATGCAAAAGCACGTGCGAAGACGCCATCGTCGCATCTGTCTGTCGTCTATGAACTCTCGAGCGACGGCGTTGAGCTGACGCTGTCGACTGCTGATGCATCGTCGATACACGTGCGAGTCGGTACGATGCGTGCAATGCACAACACCGCAGACGCCTTGGGGAGCTTCTCGGTCCAGAACATCGTCGCTGGCTTCCGCGGCAACGACAACGACCGCAACGACACTGTCGGAACGTCGCTACCAACGCCATCCATGACGGAAGAGCTCGTGTTTGGCGTGTACGCAGACCCAGGACTGTGGCAATTGCGCGCTGACAACTACCCTGAGAAGCTACTCTCGGGTCGCTGGAGTGCGCCACTCGATAGTAGCGAGCGCACGATGTTTCTCGACGTCCAGTCGGCGCAGCTCCATGTCTCGGTGCACCTCGTGCAGCACCTGCAGCGGTTCTTGCTGTGCGACGCAGCATCCGGATTCTCGTGCCGGCACGTCGTGCTTCACTCGCAAGCAGCAGCAGTGATGGCAGCAGCGACAGCAGGAGTTCGTGCGAGTAGCAGCCCCGAAGTGTCAGTTTACGCGCCACGCGCCAAGACGGCGGTCAAAGTGCTGATCGCACCGAGCGTCGTGTCGCTCTGGGAGCGATCGCTGCTACCAGCAGAAGCAACAACGACGACGACATCACCACCTGCTGCAGTCGCAACGAGCGTGTGGCTCACGTGCGGCCAAGTGTTTGCGAGCGTCGGCATGGGCGGCGAGAGCTGGAGCAGCAGCAGCAGCAGTCGCCACAAGCTGCTCGCAACGCACCGCGACGATCTACATGCACTGAATCAATTTGTCGCCGTGCGCGAGACCGAGTTCATGCTGAACGTTGAGCGCATCGCCGTGCGCGCGTCGTCCGAGTGTCCGATCCTTGGCATTGGCTATCGCTTGAGCACTGCCGGGTCGTTGCCGAGCCAAGTTGACAGCACGTGGTCGCGCTTTGTGCGGCACGTGCACGCAGGCTCGGCGCGTCTGCGGCTCCTGGACGAGTGCACGCTGCGCGCCACGGGCGACACGCATCGCGTGCTTGAGCAGTCATGGTCACAGAACGACGCGCTCGTGTTGGCGCCAACGTCATTGACACGCGTGACGCTCCAGGGCGAAGTGAGTGCAGTGGACGTCAAGATCTCGGCGTGTTCGATTGAGTCGCTCGCTGCGATCGTCAGTGCAGTGCAGCGCGCACTGGGCGATGTCAAGGCCGCACGATCGAGCGCAGACAAGACGAGCGTGCGACCGCCGTCGCGACTGACACAAGCGTTGATTGATTCAGCGAAGCCAGCAGCTCCGAGTCGCGCGTTGTCGTTATCGTCGACGGACGATTTCAACTACTTGCGGCGCGTTGCAGAAGGCCGCCACGCTGCACCCGGTGAGCTCGTGCTTGCCGAGTCACTTGCAATCGAAACGAGCAGCGCATCGGAAGCGTTGCTGCAAGCGCGACAAGCAGAGACTGTGGTGCAGATTGACGAGCTGCAGTTCAACCAGTACGAGCAGCTCGAAGAGGACGACTTGCTTGCGTTCATCGAAGAGATCAACGCGCCGTGGGCGAGTGTCGGCACGTCTGAATCGTCGCTGCCGCAGTCGCCGCTATCGCCATCGTCGTCGTCGTCGCCGTCGTTGTTCGACGCACCACATGCGTCGACGTTTGCAAACAAAACGATGAGCTGGATGGGTATGCGGTGGTGCTACCACCTCCCACGCGTGATTGACGCGATCGTCGCTGACCCGGTGCCACTGCCGCCGACAGGCATGCCGAGCGGGTGGCCACTCTGGCGCGGTGGCAGCAACAGCGACAATGCGGCTGCGGCGGATGCGGCGACGACCAACAACAGCAGTAGCGACACTGGCGGACGTCTGTGCGACCTGTTTTGTCAACTCCGGTGCTGGGACTACCGCAGCAATCGGTTCGTGATCGTGAGCGAGTTCTTCGTGCCGTGGGAGCGCAGCGTGAGTGGTCCGTATCGCTTGGACGCGGCGCAGCTGTACGAGCCCGAGAGCTTTGGGGACTTTGTCACGCAGTGGTTTGAAGACGACATTGCGGACTACGCGTACCACACAAAGCTGCTGGAGCTCGCGAGTGCGACGCGCCGCGTGCGCTTCGGCAACGGTCCGCCGTCCGACAAATGGGAGCTCCGCTGGCGCAGTCCGATCTCAAACGACAAGGAAGCCGAGGTGCGTCGTGCCTGCGGCTTGGACGTGTGATTGTGTGTGCTTGTATCGCCTTACAAGCGCTTGTCTCTCTTTGTCTACATGGACGCTTGTCGTCACCCATTGCCATTAGCACAAACAGAAGCGACTGCTTGTGAACGCACTGCTCGCGTCGTCGATCCGCGTCCACTCGACGCTGCGCACCGACGCGTTTCAGCGCGCAGTCGTGAGTCTCAGTGCACCGCGCATCGGCGTCTCGCTATGTCACGTGAGCGCACCGCTTGATACTGCGCACGACGTCATCTCTGCTGGACTCGTCAATACGGCAGTGACGCTCGTTGCGAGTGGCAACGCCAATCAGCGCATGCTCGACATTGCAGTCGCAACGGCGCTGCACGTGTACATTCAAAACTTTGTGCAGCTGCTCACAGTGTCAGTGCTCCCGACCGTGAACATTCACAGTCTGATCCACGCATCGGCTACTGGCCTCGACGCCTCGACGATCATCGATCCGATCGAGTTGTACTTGAGCCACACAGCGATGTTGATCTTGTCGACGCTGGATGCGATCCTCACCGCAGGCGGTGGTGACGCCGCCACCGCACGACGCAGCATTTCCGATGTGTCAATCGCAGCAATACCAGCAGTGACAACCGACTTGTTGCTGCACGACATGCGCATCACGCTCGTGAACGACACAGACCACGACGTGTGGTGCCGCCAAGAGGGGACGGCTGAGTGCCTCGTTGTCCGCGCACATGCGCAGATCGCATACAGCTGGCTCACGCTCGCGTCGACTGCGTATTATCGCATGGCGTTTGCTGTCGAGCAGGACAACGACATGGAGGTTACTGCTGCAACAGCGTCAACAGCAGCAGCGCCGGTATCGTCAAGCGATGCGTCCGCGCATACGTCTGCTGACGAGCGCAGCGACGCAACGCATGCGACGACGACCGTCTGGAGCGATCCGTGTGTGCTGAAAGAAAACAGCGTCACGGGTCGATACTTTCGCGGCCGTGGGTTCCTCTGGGTCTGCGTCGAGCTCCGCGGTCTCCAGACGGTCGTGACGCTCCGGCCGCCGGTCGTGTTTCGCAACTTTTGCAGCATGACAACAGTCGACGTGCGTCTCAACGACGATCCGACTGCAACGTATGCAAGCGCGTCTTGTGATAGCAACAGCAGCAGCACAGTTACCAGTGACGTGGGCATCACGATCGACGCTGCGATGCGCGCACGTGTGCGACATTCTGGCGCAGCCTCGTGGAGCGCGCCGCTTGCATTGAGCGACTTGTCGCCCGAGTTTGGACTCGTGCGCGTCGCTAAGGACGACAAGGGAATCGCGAAACACGAGCAAGCAGACACGAAAGGCAGCAAGCGCGACGTTCCGAGCGACAATCAAAGCGCTGCATGGCGTGGCGGCAAGCGGCAGTTGGTGACGCTACAAGACGGATCGAGCAACATCTACGGCTGGCTCGTTGCGCGCCGTGTCGACAGCAGCAACGTCGTGCTGCCAAACGACTTTGATCCGAACCAGCGCCACGTCGCCCAGCGCTATACGTGGATCGAGCTCGCGCTCTGGCCGGCGCTCGCGGTCGAGAACACGACGGACGTCGCTGTCGCGTTCACATTCACCCAGCAGGTGCGTCGTCGTACTGCTGGTGTTCATCCTATTTGCTTTGCAGTTGGTGGTGGTGATGAACAAATAGGTTGTTGTATTATACTGTATAGCCGTTCAATGCGGACTGATTCCCTCTATTATCTCACGTGCTTGTAACAAGCAGAGCACTTTAGCCACACTCCACACCGAAGCGCTTGCGTCCGCGTCCTCAATCGTATCGTCGATCAACCCGTTCGAAGCGAGTGACGTCACGGCCGAGGTCCTAACGAATAATGGCGACGACGCGGCCGCCTCGCGCAAATCAACGACGAGCAAGTTTGTGTTGCGCTGTCGCTCGGATCCGCGTGCTGAGCAGCAGCGGTTTGACTTTGGCGCCGTGCGTTTCCGCGTCATCGCGTCTAGCGTTTCCACCGGTGCTTCGCCGACACTCACGCTCCGCGTCGAACGTGGCGCGAGCGTCGAGAACGCGACTGACGCAGCGCTGCGTCTGCGTATCAGCTACGTGGCGACGCATCATCAGACGGACATTGCTGTCGCTGCCGGCGCGTCGCAGCAGATCGGACTATCGTCCAAGGACGCAGCGCTCATACTTGAGGTCGGCATCTGTCCACTTGCGTCCTACGTGCGTCGCGTTGCCGCAACGTCCGTGTCGACCAAGCGTGTTGCTGAATCAACTACTGCTGCAACTGCAGTGCACTGGTCGTCGCCCGTGCGCCTTGCGACCGAAGGCGACGCGCAACCGTGTGTCGTACCGTTCCAGCCGGTTGGTAGCAGCAGCAGCAGCGTTTCTGCTGCGTCGCTCGTCGGCTTCTACCTGCTCGAGCTGACAAAAGACGCAAACGGTGGTGTTTGTATCACGATTCGGCCACAAGTCGTCGTGCTCAACTCCACGGTACGTTTTGTCGTTCCTGTGCTGCCAAGTAGTTCCTTGATCGCTGCTGTTGTCGCCAGTCTCTTCCATATGGCTCACACTGTTTTACTTTCTACCCTTCGGTCACTGTGATGTATTGCTTCTCAGGGTCTGACGCTTCGACTGTTGCCGATCAGCAACGACGGCGAGTGTCTCATGAGCGAGTCATCGCCAGCAGTACGTTTTTTCTCTCTATGTCTCACTCCTCCCTGCAGATCAGCACACTTACAACACGCCTGCTGCTTCTTGTTTACTTACGCTTGTGCAATGTCGACTGCCGCCTGACCGGTAGGAGCTCACGAGCGACAGTGCTGCGTGGTGCGCGCCAGTGAGTCTCTCGACGTTCACGAAGCGCAGCCTCACGTCCGACGTTGCGTCGTGGCTGAGCTCGACGTTCACGCGTCGCCCGAGCGAGGACGTCGACTCATCGAAAGTGCGACAGCCTGCGAAGCTCTCGTGTGCGTTCCGTGTCGCGCTTGGCAGCAGCAGTGGGAGCAGCGACAGCAACGAGGACACAAAGAGCGAATGGACCGAGGAGGTCGTACTCAAGCTGCCGGACGTCGCGCTGCTCGTAAGTTTGTCTGGCGCTGTCGAGATCGCAGCGACCGCAGACGCCAAATCGACGACGCGTGCGTCCAGTAGCAGTAGCAGCAACAGCAATGGACGAGCGTATGATCCTGCAGCGTACGCCGCGCCGTCGACATGGAGTCGACGCCACCGCCTGCTCGTGCGGCAGCGCGACTGTCGGCATCGCATGCTCACGTTCACGGTCGCCTCCGTACGTGGCTGTGTCCACGTACTGTTCTTTATCGATCGACAGAGCCCCGTCGTGCTCCATAATGAGTGGCGGTACGCACTCGGATTCCGCGCACTTGCGTCGCCGTCGTTCCCGGAAGCCGTTGGCGCGCATCACTATATGGAGTACGACTGGAATTTGCAGGTACGGACAGAATGCTGGAATGATGTAGTTCTGCTGTCGTGTGTAGTCTTGTAGACGATCTGCAGTCGCTGTTATAGCATATGAACAGACGGACTGACTGTGGCGCTCTGTCGTTTGTTTCTTTCCTTGTCGCTTTGTTGCTTTGTCGATTGTACACGTAGACGCGGCGCTCTCGACCGCTTGCAAACGGCGTCGATGGCAGCAGCGCAGCGTCTGGCGAGCTCGTCGACTGGCTCGCAGCGTCTGCAAACGACGTTGCGTACAACAGAAGCAGCAGCGACACCAGCGACGACCGTGTGCGGTTCCAGATCGGGACGCCCACGCTCGGATGGTCCAACACGCTCTGGCAGGTCGGTGGCATCCAGTTTGCAACGTTTGCAGAACGCGACAGCGACGACGGCGTAGCGACGACAAGCGCGACAACGCCAGAAGCAGCACAACCGCCAACGTTCCTTGTCATGTGTTCGCGCCGCGCCGGCACGTGGTACATCGCAACGATGTGTCTCGAGGACAACGCCGCGTCGCTCGCAGTCCCGCGTCCTCTTGACAACGCTATCAATTCTCCACACATAGAGCAACAGCGATCTCTACCTCCTGTTGCTGCATCAGCCCGCACGCAATCTCCACCACCACCACGCGCTCGTCGCATCAGCGTCGCTGTCGCAGCGCTGCGGATCCATTGTTGCGACGAGTTTGATCCGGTGCGCGACGCACACAGTGGGCGGATCCAGTACCCTGAGATCTTTCAACTCCGGTGCTCGAACGCAACGATCGTCGTCGCGTCGTCGCGTGAACCACCCGAGACAGCGCGTGCAATCGATCGGCTCGGGTACTTGCCGCACGTCAGGTCGTTCTCGACGCTGTTTGTTGCGATCGAAGACGTCAAACTCGACCATTTTCTCCAGGACTGTGACTTTCCAGTCGTTTTGTCGTTCCCCGACACGTCGGTGCGCCATTCGGCCAGCAGCGCAGCAGTTGGAGCAGCTGTGGCAACGACGCTCCGTACGATGGAGCTCCCGAGTCGCCACGGTGCGCTGCGCCACGCAGCTGCGGCGTTGCTGAGCGAGCGCTTGCCACTTGCGGCCGACCACTGCGTCGTCGGTCGCGTGATCTTTGTCGATACAATCGACCGCGACGTCGTGCCCGCGTACTTTCACAGCATCCACGTATCACTACTACCTGCAGTCTTGCAGGTGCGCTATTCGTTACTGTGTGGGTGGTAGAGAGCCAGAAGAGCATCGCATAGAGTTGCTGACTTGTTTTTATTGTGCTTGTTGCTATGAATCTTCATCAAACAGATCGAAGACGCGACGCTGTCGTACGTGCACGACTTTGCGCAGCCGCTGCTGCATGCGATTGCTGGCGCACGGATCGCTGCAGCTACAGCAGCAAGTGGTGCATCACCAGCACAACACACAGCTCCGCCAACTCTCGCTGACGCTAGCAGTTTGCATTGGATCTGCGCGTCATACGCAGCAATGCGCCACTCAAGCCAACGCCGCGTGTTCATTTCGACACTCGACATCAGCGCCGTTGCACTCACTGTCACTGCGCGCGCTGCACTGCCGATCGTCAACAGCTTTGACGGGACGCCCGTGCGGTTTGGCGCGGCGCACAAACGCGATTTGTTTGCGTTCATGGACGAACTGATGAAGGACCTCGCAGCTGACTACGTTGCAGATGCGATCGTGCGGTCGCCGATGCTGTTGCTGTCGCTCAACATCCTTGGGAACCCAGCGTACGTCAAGTGCCATTCGTCCACATGTGTCCTTGCTTGCATATGCTCTCAATTGACTATGTGTATGTGGCTCTTGCTCTATCAAATCACGACAGCGGCTTCTTCCGGAGCGTCGGTACTGGCGTCCGTGATCTGTTTGAGATGCCACTCACTGCTGCGGCGCGCGACGGGTACAACCCGTGGTCGGTCACGAAAGGCGTCGTCGGTGGCGTGTCGTCGTTCTGCAGCCACACGACGTCGGCCGTGCTCACGTCGCTCTCCGGTTTCTCGTACTCGATCTCGCGCACGGTCGAGCAGCTCACGCTGCCTGCCGAGCAGCTCAAGCAGCGCCACTACGTGCGACCGACACACTTGTCATCTGCGCTCGCCGACGGACTCGGGTCGCTTGGCTCGAGCTTCGTTGGCGCTGCGACGGGCGTGATTACGACACCGATTGCGATCTACAGGGAGCGACAGGAACGAGGACTTGAAACGCGGCTGGGTGACGTCGTTGGTGGCGTCGGTATGGGTCTCGTCGGTATTGTTGCGCGACCCATGGGCGGCGTTGCGTCGCTCGTGTCGCGCGCAACCGACGGGCTGCTGTACGGCAGCGGCTACGCGTTTGACAATAGCGACAGTGCTGGTGTGTCACGATTTGACGCGCGACCGAACGAGGTCTTGCGCTACAAGCTCAAGGTGCTTGCTGACGTTGTCGCGGACGTCGTGTATGCGCATGGCGTCTGGGTCACACCGCCGTCGAGTCTACTTTCAGTCAACGCGCGCAGTCTCGAGTACGTTTCGACGCTGCAGCCAGAGACGTCGTCGTCAACTTCCCAACAGCTACTTGACGACACACTGCAGCAACTACTCGTGCCAACCGACTCGACGCAGTCGCTCGTGTTTGTGACCGTGTTGCTGTCGAAGCGCCACGTGTACGTGATCGGTGCAAGCGGTGCGAGCCGGCAAGTCGTACTTGCAAAGACAGCGCTTGCAGCGATCAACGCAGTCGACGAGATGCTTACGGAGCCATCGCGCATGGACTTGGGTGTCCAGAGTCCGACGCGCATCGAGTGGCTCCGCTTCCGACTCGTGCCGAGTCAACGTCGACGCTTGAGCCATCGCCTGCGCGAGTGGATGGCCAATGACGACGTTGGCATTGCCGGTAGTGGCGATCATAGCAAACGTGATGGTGGGAGTGTAGGAATGTGAATAGAAAATGGAAGCGATCGTCACTCACACCAACCACGCAAGTTCACTATCGCCTACCCTACTGTACTTCGTTGGTTGACGCGAGTGTAGAGTTATCAAATCGATCTATTGTAACTTGACGTTGGTATTCGTCACCAGCATTACCGCAAGTGCTTAGTGCACAAGTGAGCTTGTCGAGCTTTTTACATCTACACCATTTTGCTACCGCTGTTCTCATACCAGCAATGATACGTCGAGCGTACGCTAGAGAGTCTAGAAATCGCTGACAATCAGTGGCCGGTCCAAGCCGCGTTAGATCAACGGGTCGGTCGGAGCGACGCTGAGGGTCGTCGTCCGTGTACGCGCGCCGATGTAATCTGCCTCGAGTCGAGTCGAGG